>BPLR01016577.1:0-66183 GCA_021605095.1 Caerostris extrusa | reverse complement strand
TAATGAATTGATATTTGAAAAAACTGTATTAACATCCAGTGTCATCCACTACAAGTTCAAAAATGTATTTGAACTTGAGTGGAAGAATAAAAAGTGTTTTATGAACGATTGAAAATTTGAACAAGATATATATAGGGAGAGTGATAATTAATAATAGGAATTTAAAAAGTGTGATGTTCTCCGAGTTATTTAACCCACAACCTACCTCTGCAATGCCCTTCAAATGCCTTATGAGGTATGCGGGTTTATTAACTCCACTCAGTGAAGTGGATCAATGGACTTTCCAAAAGCGGAGTCCGGAGTTACGCCTTCTGCTCAAACTAGAAAATTATTTAAAGAAAGCAGTGAACCTTTTTTTGCATACTCACAAAGCACGGGAAAAACCTTATGGGCTAAGTTCAGGGTGAAACTATTTAACATTTTTTTTTCATTTAAATAATGAGTAAAACAACATGGTATACATACTTTTATGGACTTGGTGATTTGTAAGTAAAAGATCAATCAATATTTTTCAAATATGTTATTCCAGCTGTAGTATTAGTTTCTACAATTAATGTTTAAAGTTTCTTAATAAAGCATTTTCATCATAAATTTGTATGTAATAATTAATTGTTAATTTTATTATTGCCTTAAGTGAATATGTTACATTTATCTAAAAAAATTTAAGTGTTTATTAAATTAAATCGGTGTGAGAAATGGCATTGCAGATAAAAATGAATTGAGAACACTCATAGCCAAAAGTTTGTGTCAATTGGGCTCCGTACATTGAACTTGTCTTTTATCGTTGAGAATATGTAAGTAATTTTTGTGCAACAGTTGCTGTCTGTTATTGCTCACACTTGTTAATCGAGCGCTATATTTTCAATGAAACTCTATCGATGAAAGTAACAAGTGTTTTATTTTTGCTTTAAATTCCTTGTTGAAATAAAAACCCAAAGAACTCGTATTTTGTTGCAATATTATAAAATTATATATATATTGAAAATTTAACTTAAGTTGTGAAGTTTTAAAAAATGGTGAAACAAGTGCTACTATCAGAGGAATCAAACTCATAATTACTTCAATTCCAACAATTGACATCAAGCTTTGATGTTCAGTATTAATCACTTCTTAGAAGTATAAAGAGCATAGTTTTTTATAGTTTTGAACACGTAAATGTGTACCAAAAAATTGCAACAAATTTAAATTTGTATTAATTTATGTTAAAAGTGCGAATGAAGCATGTCGAATTCTTGGTTAGGCTTTCGCTGAATATATATGAATTGACAGAACTTGTCAAAAGGATTTAAGCGGTTCAAAAGACGATAATTTTAGTACCAAAAGTGTCCTCGTCATTCAAAAAAACAAAAAAATCATGAGCTGCTAATCGTGTTATTGATTATAATTGATGCATTTAAATCGAGCATTAGGAAGAGAACAGCCAGTCTGCGAGAAAGGAATGATGTGAATTTTCACCATGACAATGTTCGATCACTTTTTGTGAAGCAAGTCAAAAATTATTTAGAAACATTTTAATGGAAGGGCCTACCTCACCCACAATATTACCTTGACGTTGCTTCTTTTGGATATTACTTTTGGCGATTTTTGGCTTTTTATTACTTGTTTGAATTTTCACCATGACAATGTTCGATCACTTTGATCCATGTCACATGGCCTGTTTGACCGGTACATCTATTCTTATGAAGAAGTCAAAATTGGTTTAATTCAAGGATAGCCTCAAAAGACGAGTCGTACCTTCTACCAAGATTCCATTTTTGCCAATGGAATGGGGAAAAAGTAGTGTTTAATGATGGACAACATGTTTTGTGACATAGAAATTATTTTTAATGAAATAAAAGCTTTTTTAGGAGGGAAACACACACGAATTAAGTTTAGTACCTAACGTTGCGTGTGTGCGTACCTGCATGTTTGAGTACGTGGCTTGGTGTAATATAAGAAAAATTTTCGAAGATTAAGTTGTATCTATCTTAGTTAGCGCTGGTTACGATTTAAAAATTATGTTAATTTTTTTTCACCATGATCACTTGAAAGGAAAGTTACATTTAAAAAACCCACACGAATTAAGTTTGGCATCTAATCTGTGCATGTGTACGTACGCGAGTTCTTGGCTAAGTGGATGGATGTAATATACGAAAAAATTCGAAATTTTAAGTTGTATCTGTCTTAGTAGTCGCTGGTTACAAATTAAAAACCCTGCTAATTTTTGTTTGTCCCTGCACAATAACTTTAAGGGAATGATACATTAAAAAAAAAAAAACACGAATTAAGTTTGGCATCTAACGTGCGTGTGTACGTACCTGCTTGCTTGGGTATGTGGATGGGTATAATATAAGAAAAAAAAATTCAAGATTACGTTGCATCTTAGTTGGTGCTATTTGCGATTTAAAATTAACGTTAATTTTTTACTCCTGTACAATAACTTTAAGGGAAAGTTACATTCACTGCTAGAGTTTTAGCACTCAACAAATGGATCCAAAAGAATTACTTTAACTGTATTTGTGTGTCAGTACCTCATTATAATTTACTGTTTAAAAGTGCCTAACGGCGACAAAACTGTTTTTTAATAACGAGGTTACGCCTTACGGGGAAGAGCCACTAATCACATTTGCAGATGGTAATGACGGAAACTGGAAGTATTTCTTTTAAGAAAACAATTAATTTGACATGTTTATCTGTTTCACAATCTGAAATGAGACACATTCACATCCTTCCGAAGGGAAGGAATGTATTCAGATATTTTTAGATGCAAGTAAAACTGAATTATTCAGTGATTTAATTTGAATAATTACCATCATTGCAAATTAATGACTTAGACATCGAGAAAATAATCTCAGACAATGGTGAGACACCAGAAAAAGATGTCATTATTATAATAAGCATAAATGAAAAGTATATAATGTGTTATTAATAATGGCATTCGTTTATTTAAAATTAATTGCATGCAGCAATTGGTTTGTTTATGTTTTCAACTTAATTAGCTAATTGGAGTCTAGCTATAACGCTGACGTAACTTACTATTTCTCAGTTTGTGTCTCTGTGGTAACGTGAGCAGCTAGTCTGTATGAGGACTCGGGTTCAAATTTGCTGGTGGCGCTGTAATCATTGCTTTCAGAAAGAAGGAGTCTCGATGGACATTGTAACACATCTCTCATCGATAACACTGATTGACAAAATTTAACGTTTTTTCTGTTAAATTAATTAGAATGGCTGTATGTTATGTAATATTTTGCTCTGATTTCAAATCTGCATACCATTTTTATATAACGGACAAAATATTTTTCTTTGTAATACGAAATTAAAAAAAATTCACACTATTTTAAAGTGATTATTTTCATTATTTACTTACGTTCATTATCTAAATCAAATATAACAACGATTTTCTATTGCATTGTGCTTGAGAAACATCACTTTTTAGTGTCCAGCAATAATATACTATTGCTAAAAACATCACTAAAAGTGATGTTTCTCATATAAAAGCATACACTCAAGTGCCAAAACATTATGACCAGCCCTACATTTTGCAATGAACTCGGCTGGATGACGTGGAAGGCACGTGATCAGGTGGAAGTGGTATTTAACTGGCATTAACTGGTATTAATCCATGCCAAGGCGGGTAGAAACTGTGTTGCGATCCAAAGGTGGGCCAACTCGTTATTGACAGGTGGTCATAATGTTTTGGCACTTGAGTGTATTTGGATACCATTTTTTCCTGATAACGTTTTCCCATTGTTGAAATATTTTGATGGAATCTCACAACGCCGAGATTTTCAGAAAAGTAATCCAAGTTTAAATCAGAAAATGTCTTTCTAGGGACGTTACATCCAAGAGCTTTATAATTTTGAGGGGGTTATGAAACCAGTTCTTCCTAGTTCTCGGCTTTTCTATTCCCAAGAAATTCGGTTACACCCCTTTTCAAAAGATTTCCATGCAGCTGTTTCCAACCCCATTCGAAATATTCTCAAAGTAATGGTGCTTCATACGTTCTTTTATTTGTCGATCTCCAATTATTGTATACCCTCTTTTATTTTAGCCTTTATGTAATTTGTTCTTTAACAACAGGAAACCTGCCTTACTTTGATTCATCGCTTTAAAATTTTTTTTCATAAGTATGAGTTTGATGTTCAAGACGTGTATTTGTCTGGCGGGAATTTGATATCTTTATTTTGGAACCTATATTGTGATATATTATTTGCGATCCTCTTCTGTTAATAAAACCTCAAGAAAATAGCGTCATATCAAACATGACACTTTTAATCTGTGAAATATTTTTTTTTTTATTGTATGCATAATTTGCAAAATAATACATAGATATAATATATGAATATGAAAAAGACATGAATATAACTATTTCGTTCATTTGAGAATTAAATTTATACTTCCTTTTTTCATTAAATGGTATTTTATATATATATAAATTAAAATATAAAAGTCGTTTTTTTTGTTAATTCTTTCAAGTACAATTTTAATTTAATAAAATACTATAACAGAGCCTGATGGCCAAGTGACTGATTATAGGTGCCACAGTTTTCGGGCTCGAATCCCGGAGGTGTTATGGATGTTTGTAGTGGTTCGGAATCCACTTTAAACCGTAAATCCCGGTCTAATACGACTATTGGAGTAGGATTGACAAAATCGAAAAATCGAAATCTGCCAGATGGCAGACATCCTTGGCCCACCAAAGGGCTGCTGTGCCAGTGAAGAAAAAAATGATATAACTTTTGAATGAATATACTCACATGCTATTGATATCAGTACGGACAGGAAAAGGAAACAATTTTTGGCAACCTATAAGAGAAAAAAAAAAAAATTCATTTAAATAAAAAATTTTAAAAAAAGTATTATAATAGCATTTAACAGCACAAAAATTTTTCTCAAAAATATGTTTACATTAATTTTACAATGTGGATGAATTATTTAATAAAATGCTGTTTTATATCAAATGAATATATTTGTTCATTTCCTATAAATAAGAAATGTGTTTTTTAAATATCTTGAGAAATTATTTTAAGCTTTAATATCTATAATCTAAAAATGATATCAGCTATTATAAAATTACAATATGCCTTAATTACTTTGATATTATAATTAAATTTTAATGTTATAATTATCATTGACAATAATAATTTTTCTGTCAAATAATTAATAAAATGTTTATATCTGTGATTATATAATTATGTTACGCAAAATTTTAGGACATAATATAACGCATCTTAAAATTTACTAAACCTTTTAAGGATTACTAATATAACGCTATAAACATACATTAGTATAAACACATTTCTAGGTAAAAAAAAAGAAAGAAATATATTGAAAATCATTCTAAATACCAGTAGATTAAAAGGAAATCTATTTTTCTATTTATAAGAAAGCATTTTAAAGAATATTTCGTCAATTACAAGTATATACAGATTAAGCCCCTGCAATAATTGCTTTTAAATTCTTTGATTTTTGAATCTAGTCTAGTGAAATTAGTTAGTTAATCGAGGTGTAATTATGAAAAGATACATTGGGAATGCTAATATTTATTTATTTACTAATTATCTATATCATAAATATTAATCCCATTCAAATTTTTTTACCAATTAAATAAATTTAATGATTCATTTGTTGATAAATATAATCCATTTTATAATTTCTTAATATAATATGTTATTTAATCAGTTAATTGATTATTAAATATCTACAAATAATTTTAAGCCTAATGACTAATTAACTGCCATTAAAAGGTTAAAATTTATTGATTGATATTTTCTGTTTTGAAATATGGTTTTATTCAACAATTTCAAATACAATTTAATAGACATGAAACAATGGATGGAAATCGTATATAAGCAAAAGTCAAGCGAACTCAAGGTCATGCGGTTTGATTTACTTAAAAGGATCGAATTTTTCCTTATTATATAAAAAGTAAAATTTTGCATAACACCGATTTTTTTTTATTTTCTTGAACATACATCATAAATATGGATTAATAAACTAAAAAGACTTGTGTCATAAGTATTCTAAAACATAAATTTTTTAATTTTTAAAATAGCACTATCACATTTTTGTTTCTATTTATTTTATTAATATGCTGCTTACAGCTGTTTAGATAAATTTTTAAGTAAATAGATTAAATAATTCATTGTTTGTATGTATAGAATTTTACACAATTCATAAATAAGCAAGATTTCTTTTTTTTCCACAAGTTAAAGATAATTCTTAAATAAATAAAAAAAGCATGCAATGTTTCAAAGATATCTCAATGCAATTAGATAGTTTATTAGAAAGATTAGTTTCTTAGATAAATTTATGCAATTTAAATTACTAATCAACCAATATATATTTATATATATATATATATTTATGTTGTTTGTTTAACAAATTAATTTAACTTGTTTGTTTATTATACAATGACTCTTCAAAATTTTTCAAAATATATATTTTTATAAACAAATAATCCAATACATTATTTGTTAAAATAACTGTTTACACAGATTAGAAGGAAATTTCAATTAAATGAATAATAAAATAATATTGTTTTGAAATATGTATTTTATTTTATTCGTTTAATTAATTTCTTTTAAAGTAAAATGCGAAATTCTTTCTTAGAATAGTAAAATAAATACGAAAGACAATCAACAATTGCCTTTACTTTTTTTCCTGAAATTTCAACAAAATACCTTAAACTTAAAAATGCAATTTTTCATTGCCTTTTGTTAGTTACAAAACAAATGAAACAGATAAATATAGTGCATACAATGTAATAGCATAATTTTTTAGTAATTACAATAGAGTTTTAAAATAGCAAAATGAATTCCCAAAATTTTTGCTCTGGTTTCAACAAAAATTCTTCTGTTAATAATTTTTTGTTTATTTTTTAAACTCTATTTTTTTTTTACTCATCTTAAATACATATTGTTCTTTATTTGCATATATGTTTCCTTTGGTAATTATGTCTATTATTGGAACTCAATCGATATTATTGTATTGTTGGAATTCAATTATATTTCTGCTAATAATTTTTGTTTGTTTATTAAACCCTATGATTTACTCATTTTAAATATATATTGTTACTTTATTTGCATAGGTGTTTCCGTTGCTAATTATTTCTATTGTTGGAATTCAATCAATATTTTTGTATTTAAAAAGTACTACTGGATATTTGTAAAATCTTTACACATTAAGAGTTAATTATTTTAATTTAAACATGTTATTATGCAAACTTAAAGTTCGATTTATTTAAGATTTAAATTTCTGCAAAAAAAAAAATATATTTTTTTATTCTTTTTCAAAAGTAAATGGAGCATCTTGTAAAATGAAACCAAAACAATCAAGCGAATGATATCTCTAACGCAATTGCTAGGTATACAACTAAGTGAACTCACATAAACTGACGTGACGACTTTCACTACACAAATTAAAAATAATAAAAGAATTAGCTCGATCAAGATAAAAAGTCGTCTTCAATTTCTACTCTTCTAATTCTTGTTGTTTTGGTTTTGAGTACATAATAATTTAAACACTGGTTAAAAAAAAAGGAATCTGTTTTAGTAGAATTTTCTTCCTTTTAGTATTTTATTACTTTTTTTATTTCTTTCTTTTAGTATTTTAATATTAGTATTTAGTATTTTTATTATTTTTTAATATTTCGTTCTTTTAATTATTTCTATATTTACATTAGATATACAAAACAATCTGTATTAAATCCTTAAAGTTTAAAAATATTTAAGTATTAAGAAAAATATATATTTGGGATTAAGTATCTTTAACTACTCTTTTAAAAATAAATCATTATAAATTTATTTTCAAAAAGAGTTTATCATGGGATACGTATTATAGTAAGAAAGTATAGTGTGATATATCTTTTATTAAGTATAGCGTAATCTATCTTAAATAATAATAGAGTATAATGCAATATATATATATATTCGTACAATAATTTCAAATTTTTAATATTCAGTATTTGAGTGGTTTGAAATTGTTAAACAAAGAAATATTTGAAAGAATTTTTTACCATAATTATAAAATTTAAAATAAAGTATACGAAGTTACCTTTTATAACTTTTCTGTTTTGAAATATTTCTTGTAATTTTTTCCTCTAATTTATTTCGATTATGTTAAAAAGTAATACTTCCAAGTAAAGTTTCTGAATGGCATAGATACTATACAGCTCATTTAATTGTTTTAGTGCTATACAGGAAAATTCGTTAATTATCCAAAATTCGAATTGAAACCTACAATAAAATACATTAATAATCGTACGAAATAGCATTCATGCTTGTTTTGTTCTGTCAGATAACTCTATTCTTTGACAATAAACATTGCAATTTCCTACATCAATTATAGAATCTGCCAATTCTATTTTTTGCTACTATTGTTTTGAGGGTGCGGTTAAAACAGAAAAATTCTTGTATTCACAAAATATTTCTGAAAGTTTTGCTGGATTATCAAGATATTAGTACAAGATATGAAGAACAATAAATCGCGCCAGTATTACCCAATGTTTTAATAATACTACTTAGCCCAAACGAGCAATCGTGTTAACCAACCTGATGATGTTAGCTACAATATTAATAATAACATTAACTATAATATTGATCTTTTAACCGTCTTTTAAGATC
The DNA here is from genome assembly GCA_021605095.1 of Caerostris extrusa. Lineage (NCBI taxonomy): Eukaryota > Metazoa > Arthropoda > Arachnida > Araneae > Araneidae > Caerostris > Caerostris extrusa. The sequence goes on along the minus strand of BPLR01016577.1, from coordinate 57,580 downwards.
TGACTTGGCCTGTTCTCTGAAACTTGATGTTTAAATGCATGTTTATTAGTATAATCGAAATTAAACATAGCAAATGTTTTGTACATAACATCTACAAGCGTAACGGTATTTAAAAACTCGGGAATGAAAGTCAAGCCCGTGTTCGCTAAATAACAGATACAGTGATTTGTAAGTTATTCACGTTTCTAGAAGTTTCGACACAGAAGGGGTCATTTCTGAAAGGGAGAGAGAGAATTCCTCTCTTTATTCGTGGCAAGGACATAACAGTGGGGGATATATAAAGGAATTTTTGCAGATGCGAAGTGGATTTCAACCAAGACAGAGATTCCGTTGTTGCTAAGTTTCTGAAAGAGTTGAGAACATCAGTTGGCGCGTAAGTCAGTTGAGTTTAATGTAATGATGCATCGAGAATTAATTTAATTATTTAATTAATTACCGTGAGGAACGATCAAAGTGGATCATAAATTCTTGGTTGCATATAAATCTGCAAATAAAGAATTTTTTTCCCAATGGCAAAGCAATGCAAAAATGGTAAAAATGCAAAATAAAGAAGAAAATGAAGGCAAAAGATTTTAACAAACTTGACCGAAGTCATCGATTTAAGAGTTCTGTAGCTTGCCAGTATCTCGCCGTCTCGGATTCGACATGAAGTGCCAAGTAATGATGGAAATGAGCTCAATTCATTAGTTTTGCCAAATCCCAAAGAATGCAGTTTGGTTCGTCAAAAATCCCAATGCGATGTAAATGTTTATTGGATCAGTTCTTTTTTTTTTTTTTTTTTTTTTGACACAAGCCACCATAATTCCATTGCAATATATGCAGGCCAACCGGACGACGGTTAGGATGGCAACAAGCATATATGTACAAAGAATATATACTATACTACTGTGTCCAAAAAGTAAGACCCGGGCATACGGTATTTCAAATTTTTTATAGGTTGTTGGCACTGCCCTTGACATCTGTGTGAAATGTGACGTCAAAATATTCATTAGTGCTTGAGTTACGCTTGACTTTGCGATATGCTAAAACTGTTTCCAGCAATTTTTGAAATGTCTCTTCAACCGACTCAAAACGGTGTCCCCGGATCAGAAGTAGCACGATGCTAAATTAGGTGAATACGATGGTTGTGGAACGATATAGGTTTCATTTTTTGCGCTTTAATTGTAAAAATTGAAATACCATATGCCAGGAAATTTAAATAGAAAACAGCTCCTACTTTTTAGACACAGTAGTAGGTAATTCAAGACAAGCTCTGGAAGTACTTATTTGAGAAACCAGCTGTTAAATTCAGCAGTCATCGTTATACTGGTCTATAGGTACTCTTGTTTTCAGAGGCTCTAATAAATACGTAAGTACACATAGACCGGGTTTCAATTTACTTTTACTAAATACAGGGGTATACGTGTCGCCTAGTATCCGTGTTGCTCTAATTTTCTTTAAAAGATATATTTAGTATTGGAAACAAAAGAAACGTGTTGAATTTGTTTACGAAATTTATTCACATCTGGATGTATTTATTTGCTACCAAACTGAATGCGAAAACTTTTGACATATTTAAAAATGACCCTCCGGCTAATCAATCGGAAAGCTCGTAGATCTTCTTCCTCAGCTTTTTCATTTCTACCACGCATGTTATTGAGTTTCAGTAAGTGGAAGCGAAAGTTGTCTGCTTCCAATTGCAAACAACTACCGCAGAAGGAAGCAATCTCTTTCCGATATTAGGTCAACCCAACGAAACGGAAGTGGATGGGAAAGCCATCATTTACCTCCATATGACAAGTGTGATGAAAAGGAATCCACTTTTTCCTCCACTGCTCGACGCCTCGGGTATTATTTACATAAGGAGGGGTCACGATACCAAAGTGGGAGTTTTTTACTGTCTAGAGAATGCCTTGCAATGGATAATAGCTGATCAATTAATAAATCATTTGTTTTTTGATAAACGAATAAAATTAATTGATTAGGTTTGTATTCTTTCATGGAATGAAGTACATATCAGAGACACTGATAAAATAAAGCCTCAAAAATAATCAACTATAGTACTCATTTAACTGTAAAATGTAGAAGCAATGAATATGAAAACTAATTTATAATATTTATTATCCAATATAATAAATAAAATTGAAAACCATTAAACAATAATATTTCTAAGAGTATTGGTTATCTGCATATCTTGATTTATAAGCTTAGTTTTTTATTTATCTCTATGTAATTAACTAGCAAATCATTAGGCAGTGCTATAGCACATTTGTAATGAATTCAACATTATCCAGAAAGAATCACCGGCATCCAATAAGGCAATTGAAGGAAAAGGAATATAATGAGTATGAGCCATTATATTTCTTAGTATATTCCCATGAATATTTAGTCTTCTAATATTCCAAAAACAGAAACTCTTAAGGCATACATTTACAGATTTGCTTACCTATGAAGACTAAACCACGAGCTGAAGGTTTTTTTTTTTTAGATTTAATAATTATAAACTGTAACTATAACCTACTAAATTTTGATTTTTAAAAAAAAAAAAAAAAAACCTTCTGGCGATTATTTTCACTAAGATCCGAAGGACAGACTTACACATAAATCTGTTCATTCATTTTTTAAGATAAGAATAAAATCTTTAGTTATTAAATTACAAAATAAAACAGATTTTTTTTTTTTTTTGCAACTGAGAAAGGATGAATTCTACATAAATATTGAAGGATTTAGCCATTGATTTTGTATACATAAGTACTCCATTCATCAAAAATTAATAAATTAGATAACTTTAAAAAAAAACATCATTTTGAAATTGGTAACACTAGATTTTTTTCTTTTATGAAAAATAAATGTTTATGAAAAGCAGTTTTAACTGGTTTATTTAGTAGCATAATATTTATTTAATAATTAAATGTATTTATGCTGATTTTGTTTAGACATTCAAAGCGAATCCAATAATCTAAATAGAGTATTTCACATTTGGTTAAAAATGAGTTATCAAACAAGAACTTAAACAAGCAATTTAAAATCAGCAAATGAAATCAAACATATTTAATCATAAATGATTTATTTTGTATTATGTGCACAATATATTAGTCTCGTTCAATATGTTTAATCAAATAATGTATGCAAATAAGTCAATTATTTCTATTTATAATACTCAGACAAAAATTGAGTGGATTATAATTGGACTTTTACAGTATATCTCATCGTTTAGAAAGAGATCTATGACCACAAAAATATGTGAGAAGAAACGACAGCACTTTAAGGAAACAAAAGATCAAAAGCATGATATTTAAAAGCACTGCCAATATCTCATGCGTATTTAAGAATGATTTTTTTCAGTCAATTGCTTTATTATTGAAAATTAATTCCTCCTTTTTATATTTTATTGTGTCAACCTGTGAATAACTAAACTAACGCTAATGAAAGAAATTGAAAAATTAGTTGTTTATATTGATTATTTGATTAATCTTAATATCTTTAATATATTAATCATGACATGATTGATTGTGCCATTCAATATTGACCGTTAATTAACTGTACAGAAAATTCACGCGGTTCACAATGTAAAAACTTCCATTATCTTTTTTGTATACGTCTCGTTAATGAATGTATATTGGAAGATTTATGTGCGCCTAATTAAATACAAATTGAATAAAATGACTTCGATGAATACAGTTCAATGGGTTGTTTACACAATACTTCATTTATATTTTATGCAAAAACAATGTTCCGGCACTTTCGACATCAATGAATATCAACTTCAAATGGTAGCAGATAGCTTGACAATGGATCAATGCCGTAAATTATCTGAGTCTTTACACGAAAAAGACTTTTGAATTACATGACAAGCCTAAAGGTTAGTAGCATTTATTTACTGAACAAAATGACTTTAGAATAGAATTTAAGTGATATGCCTACGAAATATTATAATGGTACTTATGCTCCAAATTTTTAACTTTCGGTTCATACTTACCTCAAAATTTAAAAAAAAAGTCTACTAAAAATTTATTTTTAAAAAATAAGAAAATTTTTTTTACTAAAATGCACCAAATTTGGCGTTTTTCAATTTTACGCTAGCGCTATTCTAATACAAAAATTTGGGGATTCTACACTTTATGTTTTTTATTACACCGATTTCGCCAAGTCTCTTTTCTGCGCCAAATACAATGACAATTTTGTCTGTTTAGGATAGGATTTAGTGAAAACCGCAAGGGAAAAATTGCCAAATAAACAAGCCATATACATAAAATTGCCATAAAACACTAAAGTGCAGAACTCCCAAAAATTATTTAGTATGTTCGAAATAATATATCGATCATTGTTTTTGAACTAGATAATTATTAATTTTAATTTCTAAATTGCGGTACATAACTTAAAAGGGAAGTTTTATATAGTAGTACTTATCAGTTAATTATGTTATCAAGTAATGTACAACAATATTGGAATTTGTATGCGGTCGGCATTTAAAAAAAAAAAAAAAAAAAAAAAAACATCGCTTTTTACCTCTTTAAAAATACTATGCTTTGCAAGCCTTTTTGGTGCTTTTGTTCCATTTTGGGTGCTAGTAAGCCGACATGTGATCTGGCGCCAATATTACTAAAGAATTTGGCAATTTTTTTATCACAAAATTCGCGCCAAGCAACAGTCAACCAATTTGTCGCCAAAGTCGACCAGTATTCTACACGGAAGAATACCCTGCTTTTCATTATTAAAGAGAGCTTCGTTTTTATATTAAAATGTTAAACTTTAAGGTTTTTTAATGTGGATAATTTTTGTTTCTCAGTTAATAACTGGATTAACCATAGATTCATATTTATTAAAATTGCAATTATGATTAGTGTAACCATTCTTTTCAGTTCACAATGAGAATTTATGTAACAACTTATATCTTCTTCAAATCATCCAAAAGTACGATCTCAAATTTAAAAGTTTTTACCTTAAAGGAAAATCAACAAAAATGATTAACAGAAAAAGCAATAATAGATTTATTAGTGATCTTTAATATAAGTGGTACAAAAGAAAATGATACGAAATTGAACGTCATACCAATTAATAAACTGGTAAAATCGCTGAATAGGAGGCGCTGGGATTTGGCTTCCCAAATTCTTTTCGCCAATGCCCACCAACTAACGGATTGCGATTATAAGTGAAGTGAAGTGAATTGAAAAAGTATAATAAACCCGGGTTATGCCATTTGGCGATTTACTACCCAGTTGGCGACACAAAAAAATTTTATAATTTTATAACCAAAATTGGGTCTTCAGGCATTTGCGGTGCATCTGAAATTTTTATGTTATTGTGATGATCCTCCTTCATGCCCCTTTTTTTTCAAATATGAAGTGCTATATTTTATATCAACTAAATGTTACATCTGTTTCATGTGATGAAATACATACGAGAATTTAACTTTTGCCTGGGATTATTAATTGCTAATGCTATTAGGTTAATTTCAAATTTCGCCAAACGTTACTTCTAAATCTCTTCCATTTCACTACTTTACTTTTAAATTAATAGTGTACGAAATTTATTCGTGTTCATTTAAATGGGAAGGATATCTGCTGGTGATGAATATTAATCTCATTAATTTTCTACTGCTCTTAACTAAATCAATATTTGATCAAAATTCACAGAATAAAAATATTTTTTTTTCTCATTTAGCTTATTGTTCCTCTGAACCAAGCCCCTAGTTAAGACTCTTTGCTTAAGTTCAATCATTTTCATCTTATTTCTAGGAGATGTAGAGCCGAAACACGTATCTTGCTTCCGCCTTCTGCAACACTGGAACACTCACGAGGGCAAAGGTCAAACTTTCCATCAATTGGCACTCAGACTAAAGCAACTGGGACATCAAGACGTTGCAGATCGCTTGTCTAAATCGGTCTCCAGTGAAAAAGTAGGCGAAGTCCGAGAACTCTTCCTCAAGGATCCCTTTAAGTCCAAGATAAATACCAACTCTCCTCTTCTGCAAGAGAGTCCACACGTTGAGCCACCGGCCCTGAAGAAGGCACCCGATACATCCTGGACGGCATCCGAAGTGATACAAGTGGTTGTTTTTGTCATGGTAGCTTTCGTTGTGCTCATTCTTGCTGTTTTAACCATTATCAGAATTTTTCTGCCCGATTCGTTTGTACGAATGAGAGCTTCATTGTATCAAACATTTACTGGAAGACGACCAGAAGAAGATAAAGTGTTTTTTATAATGTAAAATATTTTCTGTTCAAACTAAATTTCTCTAAAACTTTCCTCTTTGATTAAAACATTTTATTATAAGAAATTATTAGTAAATTAGTAAATCAATAAGCTATTTGAAATGTCATCATGGTATGTATACTTCAATACAAATAGATTTTGATTTCTGACAGATCTATGTGTTTTTATTTATGTAATTTTTTCATTGAAAAATGTGAGATTTGTTTATTAGTGTTAATATATTAACTGTGGAATCTAATGCATCACTTAAAAGCCCCCAATGACTAATTCTCATCAGCATTATTTACTTTGTTCAATATCTTCGCATGAAGCAAAAATAAAATTATTATCCATGAACAGGCTACATTTTTCCATTTAGCATATTTTAATGCGAAAAATAAATAAAGAAATATAACAAAATAATCAGGGCTTAATGGCAGAGTGACTATCGCTCTATTGTAACAGCTGTGCAGTCCTTGCTTATGTAAAAAGATTAACTGTCTCTGTATTGACAGCTACATTAGAACATCAGCAGTTTAGAATACGTCAACATATATCTTATTAATCCAAATGCAACATCGTTATAAACATTTCACCTTTTATCGTAATAATTATTATTTGCCATTCATTTAAACGAAAATCTCAAAATCACTTATTACATGAATTGAATTTAACACTTCCATGGTTTGTAATTGTTTAGTATTGTTTAGTATAGCAATGTTTTGTATAGTATAGCAACAGTTTAGTATACGTAAGCATATATCTTATTTATCCAAGTACAATATCGTTAAAAAACATTTCACCTTTTATCGTTATAATTATTATTTGCTATCCATTTAAACGAAAATCTCAAAATCACTTATTACATGAATTGAATTTAACACTTCCATGTTTTGTAATTGTATGATACAATTATAATGTCTGGCGATATATATATATATCCGGGTCAACTGGAATACGCGTAGCCATTTATTATTTTTATTAATATTTATTAATTGAACCCGATAGAAAACCGGCACCATTCAAGCGAGAATACAAATGAATTAGCGATTAGCAGGTGATCCGTCCTAACAGTTGGTTGATTTATTGATGCGCATTGCATTAAATAGTATTGCCAATATTGCCTTCTGCGGTTTCCACTAACGGATTCACCATTGTTTGCAGAAGGTGGTGTTTCAGTACTGTCTGACCTGTTTCTAGGCTCATCTTGCTCTGAAAACTTTTGTGATTTCTAATTATTTGCTCCAATGCAAATAGTTCATACCGGGAAAGAAAATTATATCGGAATGCGATGCGATAATTGTAAATGAATTTAATTAAATAGTTTTCTTTATTATTTTTTTTTTCACAACTATCGTAATAAGTGCACTAAAATATGATCCATAAACCTTCATTTCTAAAGATTAAAGTGATTAATTGTATTATTTTCAAATTATTTTGGTATACTTAGTAAATGAAAGAGACGCAAAATGAAAGCATAAAATACCGTTTCCAAATGCAGGTCATTTCAACGAGAGGTGTATAAAACGTAGCAGATTCAGCATTATCTAGACTGAATCCTAAAAGCATTTCTATGCGATTCGGAAAGAACACAGTGAGATTCGTTCTCTAAACCTATTCCTAAAAACATCCTAATAAATTTAGTCACCTTTTACTTCAAGACAATTAACCTTAATTGTTCATGATAAATGGATAGTTAATGAATCTAAGAACTCATTCATCCCACCCCATAATTGGTATGATAATTTGAACCCAAGTCACCTCAGAATATATTGGTCAAAGAAGAATTTAAGAATGCTCATAGAAACGGAAGCACATACATTAAATTCAGAAATAAAATATTTTTATTTAGCTTTTAAAATGCAATAAACATTACTATTTTCAACAATTTAGTATTTTGTATTACATATAGTAAGTATAATTTTTATACGATTTTTTACCTATGCTTAGAATTGTATCTTTTGGACAAAGACTCCTTTATCTGTTAATGGACGAAATTTTTTTTAATTTCAGAAATGTTTTTTTTTTTTTTAGATTTTATTTATTTTATATCAATAAAGAGCCAAAGAAAAAAGAATACAAAAGGGAAGTGTATAAAAAAAAATTGTCCACATGCTATATATAGTCTTTAATCTTGTACTAATTCTTCACAAAAGTTACGAGTCTGTCTTGCAGGAAATTTTGAATTCTATTTTTAGAACAGTGGTGCCTTATGTTATAATCTTTAAAGCATTATTTATTTTGCAGAATAAAATATGCATTATTGGTACTGTCATGCGACAAATTTATTTGTTTTCTGTAATGAATAAAAATCGTAGTAAAATTGTTAAAAAGTAAACGTATCAGTATTACTCAAATGAATAAAAGAATAAATGACTATTAAACAGAAATTTTTTGCTCAGAAATATCAAAATAAGATTAATGAAAATTAACAACACTAACAAATGACATTAATCAAAAGAATCTTTTAAAATGATTCAGAGAATTGTTTCGTCCTTTCAAGTTTTTTTTTGAAATATAAAAGAATCATTCTTTTATTATTATTATGAATGTCATTTAAAATTTCTTTGTGAATATCGACCTAGAATTTTGACGTTTTATTTATTGCTACCTTGAAATTGAACGTGAAGAATTGCGCACACATCATTGACAATCGTATCCTTCTTTATTATTTATGACTCATCATTTTCCTTTATATTCAACCGTTGACATCATCTTTTTGTTTTAAATCGATATGAAATGAATGAACATTCAGTTCATTGAATATATGTATATACAAATCGTTTCTTAAATTCAAAACATAAACAAATACAATGATAAGAAATAGTTTAAATTGTTTTTTAATTATGTAAATCCTGTTTGGTGAATTAAATATAGTTGTCACTTAATTTATATAGTTAACCAATTATTCTGTTTTGTATTTGTCCGTGGAGCATGATAAATAAATAGACCGAAAATTTTTCAATTGTATTTGAGAAAGAAGGAAGAGGGTGCAAACTTCCAACATGGTATCCAATCCTATTCCAAATTGTGATGACATTATGGACTAACAATGATCCACCAAAATAGGGATCTCATTTTAAAATGGTATCAAGCATCTAGAATTCTGAATTGATGCCTAGAAACATAAATGCTTTCAATTGTCTGAAAAACAAGTAATATAAAAATTTTTTTCCCACTATATTGCAGAAATGTTCTTTACAAATATAGTTGAAATTTTCCTCTTACATCTGGCGCCATCTATTATTAGATACATGCAACTTAAATCTAAAAAAACAAACTAAAATTAATTAATTAAATTTAATGAATGAATTAATATTTGAAAAAACTGTGTTAAGATCAAGTGTCATCCACTACAAGTTCAAAAATGTATTTGAACGTGAGTGGATGAATAAAAATATTTTATTAACGATTGAAAATTTGAACCAGATATATATAGGGAGAGTGTGAACTAATAGAAGGAATTGAAAAATAGTTCTCTTTTACAACGTAACGTCTCGGCCTATATTAGACCTATAACGGTCTCAAGAAGTGGGCCACTTTCAGGTTCATAGGAACACTTTAATTTTTATTTACAAGCACTATGCTTACAAATAATGATCTCTGGATTATTATAATTTATTATTTACAAAAAAAAAAAAAAAAACGAAAATAATAATAATTAAGATTTAAATTTGATTCACAAATATACACAAATTCACAAATTAAATCACAAGTACAGTTCACTCCAAGGTCGGTGAGTTTCAGAGTTCTCTAATTGCCTGGTCTGCGGAAGACTTTGACAATAACAAAACACTAATTGCATGTAATATAATTACCCCCAATACTGCTTGTATGTTGTCAAATTTGAGTGATGGACTGTTTTATATTTGTCAAATAATATGCAATGCTCTCTCTTGGGAATGAAATGCCAAAATTCTTCTAGTGAGAAGAAAAAATGCTACTATAATTTTATTAGGAACAAATCTAAAATAAATAATGGGAATCTTAATTGTTAATTAAAAAAATACTTATAAATTAGCTACTAAAGTAAATAAAAGCATTATATGAATTGCATTTGCTTAAGTAGCTCATTTATGTGAAAGGCACAATGGTTATTACTAGAACAAATAGGCAATTAAACGTTGGAAATAATTACTAACCTAGTTTTGTGTTTTAAATTCCACATTATGGTTTAAAAACAGACATTATTGTAAAGATCAAGGTTATATGTAAGGGAATTTTCCTGCGAAGGTCAATGCCACCAGTGATTAAATGCACTAGTTGTTATCATTGGCAGTCTTTATCAATCTTTTCATTATTACCCATAAGGCAACGTTCGTGTTTTGAATTTTGAAGACGATGTTTTAAGGCATCGTTTCTGAATCAGTATGCGGTTTTAATTAATGTCTTAAATATACGTTAGAATTATAAAACGAACATGCGAAAGATATATTACAGAACAATTTTCATTTGTATTTGTCTTGCAAAACTTAAAAAATAAAAGATGTTTCGAAAGCCAAATAGGAAAGAGCTATGACAAAATGCAAAAGTGAAAGAAGAATCTTTACTACTGTATGTAATGCATTTATATAGATCATATTCATACAGTAGAAGTTTTTGACGATTATTATTCAAATTATATCTGATGCATACGCACGTGTGAAATTTTAAAAATTTAAATACTCTCTTGGAATTTAAATGCTTAAATAATTACTGTATTGCCCTCAGAAGAATTTCTAGGTATGTTTGTGAAAGTGAAATAACTCATATTTTTAAAGAACTCTGGAATGCTCTATTTTTTTTTCTCTTTTGATACAAAATAATAAATAAAATAGAAATGGAAGTTAGCATGTAAATGGATATATATTGCAAGACAAAAGGTAGCATTATTAAATGAATTATGAATTAATATTCTAAAAAATAGTATCGAACTAGTCATAAATGCATACTTCTAAATGCAAATTTCTTAAAGTAAATTAAACCTCCATAATATAAAACAATAGTGCTTATTTAAACTTATTATGCTAAAATCTAACAGAAGAACCTAAGTTGAACGTTTTGTTACATAAATTAAATAGTCTTTTTCCCCGTAAAGACTTCAGAAAAATTGGAATACTAAACCTACAATTCTTCATTCGTGGTTATTTTTATATAGAACTACAAAAGGGTAGCGTGCATTAATAAAATAAAACCAGATTTGCAAAGCAAAAATATTTAGTTGAATTCAATTCATTTCAAAGAGAATCACTATTTTCGCCAGTAAAATGTTTCAAGGCAATAATTCTTAACCTTGAGATCCACTGACCTTCTGCTTGCCATCTTTATTTTCATTGATAAGCCTAACGTTTCTTTCTGCTATGTGAGCATTAAATAAATTACAACTGTAACTGTGATCAGCATTAGAAAAAGGAATTGTTTCATACGACAGAACCCATCAACATATAATAAAAAAATCCCCAATCAGTGTTAACAACAAGCGTAATAAATAGCAAGATGACACTAGCTAAATTATATTCCTGTATTGTACATTATCATGTGATGAAGTTTACAAACCTTCTGGAACTCATTGGTCACTAGTAAAGTTCAGAAATCTCGCAATTGTTGCTGAATGGACTGTGATTGCATTGTTTATGTCTCTATTATATAGTCTACATAAAATGTTGTATAATTTTTAGATTGTGAACTGAATTTTAATAGATCCTTAGAAATAATGAATTGTCTCATACTACAGAACCCATCACATATAATTAAAAATCACTAATTACTGCTAACAGCAAACATAATCAATAGCAAGATGACACTAGCTACATTTTATTCCTGTATAACACAAATTATCATGTGATGAAGCTAACAAACTACCTGGTACTCATTTTCATTATCATTAATCATCAATATAGTCCGCCAATCTAGCAATTGTTGCTAAATGGACTGTGATTGCAGTATTTATAACTTAATTTGTCTTTTTACTTCATGTATTGATAAGAATATATTCTGAGAAAGAATTCCTGTTATCTGTCTTACTGGTAAAAAAAAGCAAAAAAGATTAAGAACCTCAATTATATTGCATTAGAAACTATATATTTTCAGTGCTTAGCTTATTTAAGGTACATTTAACTTCTAAATTGTCGATTAGTGAAATATGTTGTTAAACAAATTCTAAAAGTAATTAAAAAACATTTATAGATAGTTAATATAAAGTTTTACTTCAGTATTCTGAAACTGAAAACAAAGCAGAAAATAAAATTCAAATATTTTAGTTTTCTGTTTTCTGAAAATAATCAACTTGAAGTAAATCTAATGTAATTTCTTTTTATAAAGTTTTATCTCAAAGACTTGACTTGACTTGGAACTTTTGAGATGTATACTGCTGATGTTGCTTTATCTCAATTTATCCAAATATCGATGAAAACTATCTCAAAGGAAATACAATTAACAATGATCTGGTTTTCTTCCTGATCAGCTTTCTAATATAGTTCAGATCTAAAAATGTATTGTATTAAAACGAAAGTAATTTTATCAATATCAATTAATTTATCAATGTACTTTTTTAAACTCTTTTCGAATCTCTTTTTTACAAAACAACGAAATTTATTTCATAATTTTACCTAATGTATTATAGTAACTATTCATTAGATAAAGATAATTTGAAAAAAAAAAAAATTATTAAAATTTTATTAACTAAAAATATATTGGGCCTGATGGCTGAGTGACTAGCGCTCTAACGGTCAGTGCCACAGTTATCGTATTCGAATCGTCAAGGAGCCATGGATGGTTGAGGTGCTTCAGAATCCATTTTAAACGTACATCCCAGTTTAATATGAATGTTGGGAGTAGGGCTGACGACCCTACGCCGTATAAAGAAAACGTCTCCTGTCTAGAACTCTGCCAATAGGCAGACAGCCTTAAAGCACCATGGGGCTATTACACCAATGAAGAAGAAGAAAAATATAATATTTAAATATTTATTATTTGCATAATATTTACTTTTAAATTATTACAATAATTTCAATGTTTTTTTTAACTAAAATGCTTTATAAAAATTTTAAAAATTCTATACTAGTAAATAAATAATATAATAATTCTATACTAGTAAATAAATAATATAATAATTCTATACTAGTAAATAATTAATATAATAATTCTATACTAGTAAATAAATTCTATACTAATACAAAAATTGCAACGAGTTCCTTTACCATAACCATAAATTACCATCGATTAAATAACTATTACTGGTTGTCGATTGTCGCATTTTCTGGTCAGTTACCTGTTCAGAGAGATCAGACACAAACAGTGCGCAGAATAATCACAGCAAAGTTATCGCAAAAGGAAAATAGTTTTTTTCCTAATCTCTTTTCACAAAACAACAAAATTTAGTTAACAGTTTCACCTTATGCATTTAAGTAACTATTCATTAGATAACGATAGCTTGGTAACAAAAACATTACTGAAATTTTATTAAATAAATATATATTATTCATGTAATATTTATTATTTACATAATATTTATTATAAATTATTATAATAATTTCAGTGATTGCAACGAATTCCTTTACCATAACTATAAATTACCATCGACCAAACAGACGCAACAGTTTACCTTTGACTCAAATATTTTATAAAAAATGCAAAAAGTTCTAGAAATAGTAATACAACGATTGCAACGAATTCCTTTACCATAACTATAAATTACCATCGACTAAACAGACGCAACAGTTTACCTTTAACTCAAATATTTTATAAAAAATGCAAAAATTCTAGAAGTAGTAATACAAAGATTGCAACGAGTTCCTTTACTATAACTATAAATTTCCATCGATTAAATAACTATTACTGGTTGTCTGCTGCCGCCAATGTCGCATTTTCTGGTCACTTACCTATTTCGAGAGATCAGACACAAACAGTGCGCAGAATAATCACAGCTCGGTGAAGTTATCTCAAAAGGAAAACCATTTTTCCTCTCTGGCCTATTGTCTACCAAAGTCGTCAACCTCCAATTGCAGCCTTTCTGTTTTCACCGCGAAAGTCTGCATTTTTTCTTCTTTTATTTTTAAAAAGAACACATAAAAAATACCTGTCTGTCATAAGCAAAACAGAAAAATCACGATTTCCCTTTCATTTCCTTTTATTCTTGAGGTTTTCGTATCGGGGTATAAATAACAACAACAAGTAGACGAGCGAGGTGCACAGTAATTTAATTCTTCAAAAGACGTATCGGTATGCCAAAAAAAAAGAGGTGGCCTTTTTGGTGTTGGAAACATTTTCCCCTCTGTCACTTTTGAAAAGGGTTTTTTAAAAATTATTTAAATTATGTCAGAGGGTGAACAACCCATTTTAAAAGGATTAGTTTATCTTATTTTGGGATATTCTGAAACCGTGTTAAATATGCACAGCAGGCAAAAAGTGGATCACTATATCTATTGTAATTCCCTTTCATTTGATGCTAAAGGCTAGTTGAAATTCGTAATAAAAGTAAAGGTGATATGTATATATATATATATATATATATATATATGGAATGGTAAATAGATTATGATAATAATCTAAACCCCAATAATTGATGAAGTTATTTTTATTATCATATGTCTCTATTGTTTTGGCATTAGTTAGACAGAGGGATATTTTCATAGAAGGAAATAAATCAGTTTTATATAACGTAAAGCATTGATGTGGGGTAACTCATTTCAAATTTATAATAATGATTATCTCATTTTTAACTTGTTGTCAATGAAGTTAAAATAAAAGTAACAAAAAAGTACAACAGAATGATAATATACAGGTATTTATATTTCACATTAATAATCAACAGAAAATAAATTAGATTTTTAAATGGATTTGATAGTATTTCCCATTGTTCTAGTCTCATTTTGCTTGTTTTAGTTAAGCAGGAGAATATTTTAATGGAAAAAAAAAAAAAAAATCACCCAGTTTTAGAAAGCATAAAACAATGACATGAATTGACTCGTGTAAGATTTAGTAATAAAATTGTTTCCTTTTCAGTTTCTGTCAATGAACAATTAAAAAAGTAAAAATTGCAAATATATACATATATATATATATATGCGCCATTAATTATTAATGGAAAGTAACTTACGATTAGAAACTAAATTGAAATGAGCTATTTAATTAATTATATTATGTTTAATCTCTTCTGTTGTAGTGGTATCACTTTGGCAGATGTATACATTCAAAGAAGAAAACAATTTGTTTTAGCGGACATAAAACACAGATTTGGAAGAACTATCACAAATTTTTTAAAAAATAGTTGAAAAGTTTGCATTAACAAAATAAAGGTACTACAACTTTTATGGCAACTGGCAACTGGCGTACCGATTACGGAGTACCAACAAGGGGAAATACCTCTTAAACCTCCTCATCTTAATTAATAAATATGATTGGAATTATAATGGCTGCTTAATTAATGTTAGTAAAATTAAAGATAAAAGTTTCTAAAAATTCAAATTAAGTATGGTACTCAAAAAAAAAAAGATAAAAATACTATTTATAAAAAGTAAGATAAAAAAATAAAAGAATTTAAAAGTTAAGTTTTAAATTCGGTACAATTAGGGGACCAGTTGTCGATGCCGTAGACTATTTCAAAAAACGTAAACAAACGAAATACCCCTTTGTTTACCGATAACGCTGATTGGGAAATCATGCTGAACGGTGGGTTTGCTATTCGTCATATTTGTACCTGCATCCAGGATATTGTACTATCTACTAAGATAACAATGTTTTTAAAGCAGTTCTTAATATCCCTTGATAAAATACTAAAAAACACAGGTACAACTTTTTATATTCTATATAAATAAGAAATTACGATAAGAATTGGAGTTGATGTGATTTATAAAGTGTTTTTTTTTCAGTTTCACCTTGTTTTTACCTGATGTTAGTTAAGAAAAATCATTTCATAGAAGAAAAAACCAGTTTTAGAGAGAGATGAAAACTTAATATGGGTTAATTAATTTCGGAACTGTACTAAAAAAATGTCCTCCTTTCATTTGCTGTTAACAGATAATTATAGAATGAAAATTTTCCCCAAAAAATAATTACAATATGTATGCGAGACAATAACATTATATGGAAAAAAATTTTTAATAAAATTTTAGTTAATGATGTAATAACGAATTCTAAATAAATGAAATAATAATATCTAAATAAATGAAATAATGATAATTTCATAATGAAATCAAATAAATAAAAATATTTTTGCATACATTATGTTATTTCATTATTATTTTGATATTATTTAAATAGATGGATATTATTAGCTAGAGATTTTTGCTCATATCTTCATAACCTATATAAACAATTTCAAACTTTACTTATTCTAATTACACCAATTGTTGTTATTTCTGTGGTTTATTGTTATTTATAAAAAGAAGATTTTTTATAAATTATTAAATTTTTTTTTTATAAATACATAATAAACAGATTTTTATTATAAAGGTAAATTATATTTACTTTTTAAATAAGACTTAAGTAAAAAAATTTTTAATTTTTAAAAATATAATAAGTTGCCTTGAATTAAAAATTTAAAAAAAAACAAGTGAAAAACTATAATAATGTTTATACAAATTCTATAAATTTTGTAAAATGTCTTCCAATTTTTCGCATTAAATCAATTTTAGTAATTATTCGTTATTTTCTAGTTTCGTTCTCAAAAATACCTTATAACATAATAATTCTTCATATTTCATTTATTTTACTTGAAAACAGATTACACTGCTTGATAGCAATTTTGTGAGTAGATGGACCTTTTGCCGTTTTATATGTACTTTGCCAAGCTAAAGCCGAATAAAACCACAGAAGTTGCCCACAGAGCTCAATTCTTTTTTTTTTTTTTGTAATTTTACACACACACACACACACACACACACACACACACACACACACACACACACACACACACACACACACACACACACATATATATATATATATTTCACAGATAACAAGTGTCTTCTTTAATGTAACTCTATTTTATTGCAGTTTTATTAAAAGAAGGTAATCGCCAACAATGTATAATAATATAGATTCCGATAAAGATGTCAAATACAGGCCAAACCAGTCGAAACAAGTCTAACAAACTTGATAATCTCGGTGTGTCGTTCACGTGAGTCACTTCTGTTGAGTTTAGATCTGCGTGTGGAGCTATAAAGGTTTAGCAATGTTTACATTAATTTATAATAAACTAATCGACTTTACTTTGCATTCAAGTATTTATTTGTACGAATAGAATCCTTAAAATTCCTTGAAATTGAGAAAAAAACATTACCGTTATAAGGGTAGTGAACTAACTTTGAAGTTCCAAAGGAAGAATATTATTTCTTTGATGAAAACAAAGACATGCAAACTTTATTTCGAGTGACAAATCGGTAATCAGGACAAATGTTGGACCCCTCATATTTGCTGTGCATCTTGTGTAACATTACATAGTAGTTGGCTTAACGGAAAGTCGAGCCATATGTCATTTGAAATTCCAATCGTATGGAAGGAACCAAAGGATCACTTCATGGATTGTTATTTCTGCATTACAAAAATTGTTAGAATAACAAGCAAGATGGAAAGACCATTAAATATCCTTTCATCTATGAGACTTGTTCCAGGTGACATGAGCTTCCAACCCCAGTTCCACGTAAAAGTTGAATTTTCATTCAGATAATACACTCATGTCCATAAATTAAGGATAATTCAGAATCACACAGAAATTGAACTCTAAAATAAAAATTTCACCTGTAGAAATATCACACACATCTTGAAGAAGAATATGCAAATTACAGGAAACCACCAGATGGCGCGGATAGTACGTCACAATGATGAGAGTGCAAGCGAGGGGTATATAAGGAATGGTGGCAAAGAAGTAAAATTGTTCACAAGCGCTTTAAAAGCCTTTCAGTGCAATAACCGCATAGTTATGGCACAAAGGAAGCATTTGGATGATTTTTTACCTGGTAGAATTATCGGACGACTGGAATGTGAACCCAGCTGGAAGTATCCGAGGAACTTGGAATCACCCAGAGTGTCATCTCCAGGCTTTGGCAACGATTCCAAGATGATGGTAATGTGAGTAGATGTCACAGCACAGGTCGCCCCCGAGTTACAACGCCGAATGAGGACCGGTATTTAGCAGTTACTGCCAAAAGAAACAGACGGAGCACACCATCAGACCTGTCTCGTCAGCTCTCTTCAGCTACCGGTACGACAGTTTCAAGGCAGACCGTGTACAAACGCTTAGGGCGCATTGGTCTATATGCTCGTAGGCCTGTCAGATGTGTTCCACTTACCGCAACTCACTGTCGCCTGCGATTAACCTGGAGTAGAGAGCATGCATTGTGGACACCGCAACAGTGGTCTGGTGTGATGTTTTCCGACGAGTCCAGGTTTAGTTTGCAGTCTGATTCTCGCCGGACTTTCATATGGAGAGCGCCAGGTACCCGTTACCACTAAGAGAACACCATTGAACGACACCGTTACGGTGGTGCAGGATGGCTCTTTTGGGGAGGAATTATTCTTGGTTCCAGAACTGACCTGCATGTTCAGAGTGTAACGATGACAGGCCACATCTATCGGGATGTCATTCTGGAACAACCAACATGTACGTTTGTTTCGGGGCGCCATGGGTGCTGAATTTCTGTTTATGAATGACAACGCCCGTCCTCACCGTGCAAACATTGTAGACGAATGCCTTCAATTGGAGGATATCCCCGTATGGATTGGCCAGCCTACTCACCGGACTTGAATCCAATAGAGCATGTGTGGGATATGCTTGGCCGACGAATTGCAGCCCGTCAACCGCCTCCCACCTGTCAACCGGAACTTCGGAGGGCATTGCTTGATGAGTGGTGTAATATTCCCCAAGATCAGATTGATAATTTGATACTCAGCATGCCATAGGCGTTGTAAGGCCTGTATTGCATCGTCCGGGAGACATACTCCATATTAACCATCATACTAACCATGTTATACTGTTTTTTGTAAATAGGTTCTTTTTTTGAAATTTGCTCAGGAGTAAAAATCGCAATTTTTATTAATTATGTCAAACATATAGCATCTTTTTTGCTCTTTACCTTTTGTTTAATAAATAGACTTTACAAATATGTCAAATTTGTTTTGCTTCTGTCTCTTTCTTTGCCTGAACTTCATTATCCTTAATTTATGGACATGAGCGTACAAAGGATGATAATTTACAATTATTTCCAGAAAAGACGACTTTGAAGACCCAGATTTGACTGGAACGTCTACAGAAGTTAATAGAATAAATCAATCCGAACACATTGATCTCTGTTCTTAATTTGTCAAAGAATCAGGCAAAATTAGTTGCCCAGATTAAAGATTTGGAATCTCCTTGAGAAGAGATCGTCGACAGGAACAAAATTCCAACGCGTGTTCTCCGCAGAAGACAATTCAGTGTATTATATTGATTTTGATTCATTACTGAGTGAGTTCGGAGGCCCTCATAGTCCTAAGAAAAAGAAGTTGTTTATAGATTCTTCTAAACTCAGTTTAAAATCAGTACGTCTTCATATTGGAAACGAGAAACCTTCGACTCCTGTTGCTTATGCAACCCATTTGAAAGAGACGTATGATAACATGAAGATTTTGTTATCGAAGATACAATACCAACAGCCTCATGGACTATAAATGCTCCAATTTATAGCACTTTTGTTAGATCTGCAACAAGGATATTCTAAATTTAGTTCTTTTCTATGAGAGTGGGATAGAAGAGGTCGCAAAAACTCATTTTGTCAAGAAGCGACAACCTAAAATAAATCTGATACATGGACAAAAAAAATGTCATTTCTCAACCACTTGCAAATTCTAAACACGTATATTTTCCTCACTTGTACATTAAACGCGGATAAATGAAAAATTTTGTTATGGATAAAAGTGGTTAAATTTCCTGTATTAAAGAACAAATTCCCTAGGATCAGTGACGCTAAAATGACAAATGGTATATTTATTCACCCAGAAATAAGGAAGCTTATGAAAGACCATAACTTTGAGGAAAGTTTGAAAATATTTTAAAAGTTTGTAACCGAATTTCTTCGCAATATAAAGGGAACTATTAAGAAATACTTTCAGAATTCCTTCAAAATTATAAAGCACTTTGATGTAACGTCTCTAGAAAAATGATTTTTAAATTCACACTAGGACTTTTTTTCTGACAATCTCGGAATTGTGAGCCACAAACATGGTGAGCGATCTCATCAAAATATTTCAACAACGGAAAAACGTTATCAGTAAAAATGGAATCCAAATATGCTTACAGACTATTACTGGACACTAAAAAGGGATGTTCCTGAAGCAAAATACAGTAGAAAATCGCTAAAAATCTAAATTAATGTCAGCAAGTAAATTATAAAACTAATCACTTTACAACAATATTAACTTTTTATTACCGTATTACAAGAAAAAAAAAAAAAACTTTACCCGTTACAAAAAAACGGCATGCAAACTTGACATCAGAGCAAAATATGCCATAAAAACAGCCATTCTAATTAATTTAACGTACAAAAAGTTAAATTTTATCGATCAGTGCTAGAATACATAGTGAAACAGATAAGAAAACATTACTACAGTTACATTTTTCCAGTGCAATATTAAATTTTTTTGCATTCAAAAATTATATTCAAATTCAAATATATGAGCATACATAATATTTATTGTCTCGAATAAAACTTTTAAAAATTAAATCAAAATAATTCCTCAACTTGTATATTTTTCATGGATTGTTACTTTCAGACATATTGGAAATAACAGTGTAAGAATTTTTCTGATCTATTAATGTAAGAGAGATTACAATGCAAGAAAGATTACAGTAAGAGAGATTACAATACAAAGCATTTGATTGCAACATTTAAGATAGGAAATTATTTTCAGTTCATTTAACACTTTGGTTTCTGAAATATTTTAACAGTCGATCAGAGTTCATGGTTTGTTTATTTTGCTTTCTTAACAAACATCAACGTTCTACATCTTCTTTCAGCCTTTCTCTAAATCAATATCGTATTCATAAATATTGTTTTTAGAATTTTCCCTACTTGTAATAATACTTTAGCAGTTGCAAAATGATAGAAAGATTAAATAACATAAAATTCAAAATTACCATAATTAATTTCAATGTTATTAATTCATCAACGAATTATTCCTAATATACTCATATTTTATATTTGTATATTTTTGCGAAATGTGATTTTTAATTTTTGGACTAAAACAAGTAATTTAAGCTCTTTATTTTAGTATTTTGAGCTTATTTATTCTAAAGTAACACGAGTTTACTCGTGATATCTGCGAATCGTGATATCCTACGAATGTCAACAATTCTTTGATCTCGAATTCATGTCTTTTATAGATATTTATCTCTTAAATATCCAAGAGATCTATTAGGAGCAGCATGTTATCCAACAATTCCTTGATCTCGAATTCATGTCATATTATAGATATTTATCTCTTCAATATCCAAGAGATCTATTAGGAGCAGCATGTTATCCAACAATTCTTTGATCTCGAATTCATGTCATATTATAGATATTTATCTCTTCAATATCCAAGAGATCTATTAGGAGCAGCATGTTATCCAACAATTCTTTGATCTCGAATTCATGTCATATTATAGATATTTATCTCTTCAATATATCCAAGAGATCTATTAGGAGCTACATGTTATCCAACAATTCTTTGATCTCGAATTCATGTCATATTATAGATATTTATCTCTTGAATATCCAAGAGATCTATTAGAGCAGCATGTTATTTATTGCTTATGATTGCTTGTATTTACTTTCAGCTTTTTTTCTTTAACACAGTAAAAGTGAATGCATTTTTAATAATAATCACAATGATATATTGTATAATGATCTCAAACGCTGTGGAGATGAATTAGAGAATTATAGTTCTGATACAGATCCGAATCAAATATCAATATAAATAACTACATTTATACAAAAATTTTTTAATTAAATTAAATAGAAAATGATAAAAGTTTATTGAACATAATTTTAAAAATGAATACTCCTGATTTTAGTAAAAAAAATTGTTCAGAAAAAAAAATATATGAAATAATATTTATTCATTAAAGGGTTAAAACAACATTATATTCTGATAACATGATATTTAAATTATAAATTTTAATTAATACACACATTCTAAATTAAACTCTTGATGTAATGGGTTTTTTTTTAATTTAATTTTTTTGTAAGAATTGTAACTTTATTTCTTAGAATTAAAATTTTAAAAATATAAAAAAAAAAAATTAATTAAAAAAAAAAGTTAGAAATTTATCCACATAGATCTCCCATATATCCTCTGCCCTTTATGAAAAAGTATTTTTCCTCTTCTGTTTATTTTTATGAATTTACAAATAAACACAAAATTCCACTTTAAATAATGTTACATCTTAAAATAACTTCAAAAACGTCTTACAAAAAATGTTGGTAAATACTTTTTCATTTTATATACACTTAATTTATTAATATATGAATGCAAAAATGTTTACATGTTATTCAATAGAAAAATACCAGCGAAAAACATGCAACCAGTAATACATTTTTTAAATTAATTCAATTCCGTAATTCCTTACGTTAATTAATTCTAAGTTAATTAAATAATAAAAGCATTTGCCTTGTCAACAAGGTATTTTTACTTCACTATTTCTGCTGAAAATATCATTCACATAAAGTTAGCGGGTCCGGTCTTTGCTATCATTAGCGTATTCTTTTTCAAGGATATTGAAATACCGGTTTAAAGACTAGTTCAACTTTTTAACTTGTAGAATTTCAGATAGAAGTTTTAATTATTCTCAAAAAGAGAAAAGTTAACTTTCATAATGGTGAAGCTTTATTTCTTGTCTGTAAGGACTAATAAAAACATTTGCTTAGTAGTTATAGCTTTCTGAATAACTTAGCTTTTAAGGTTATTGGGCTAAAACTTGTAGATTAAAACTATTAAATTAAAACTTAATCGATCATTACTAATTTAAAGTAAAGTATAATTATAAATATTTCACATTAAATCTGTAAAGTAGAATGCTCTTCTATTGGGCTTGAGGAGCAGACGATTAAGTTTTGACCTTCAAAATGGTATTGTGGGAGGAATTTGTGCAAAATTGGGATTTATAGACTTCTATTTACATCAAAACTCTAAAAAGACAGCTTAGAGTTTTGATGTAAATGAGCAGCTAGATATAATTGGTGTGTAGTGAGTGGTACAATGTGTACACTGAAAAATTGAAAGATTTATACAAGCCTTAACTTGTTAGTTTTCAATTTCTTTTAATTTATTTTTAGCCAGCATTTCTGGAAGGTTAAACTGGCTACATGTCCAGAAACAACATGTCCAAAATGATGTCCAGAAACAAGTAAAACTCATTGGGTTCTTTTTCTGTTCCAGTGGAAGACCAACTGTTCAAACTCAGAGAAAATATTGAGGCCTGATGGTCAATTGGCTAGAGCTCTGGCTTTTAGTACCATAGGCATCAGATTCGAATCCTCGCGGTGTTATGGGTGTTTGTTAGTGGTTCGGAATCCACATTAAACTGTAGATTACGGTCTAATTATCCCAAACTGTGCACAGAATGACCGTAGATCGACAACCAAACCAAGTCAAGTCAGAGAAAATATTGATTATATTTTAAAAATATATCCTATATCATCGCATACATCCCACATATGTTTTCTACCATTTACAAAAATGTGTATTTGCATTTATTTATTTTTAATTAGAGTTTTTTTTTTCTGCGGTTAAATAAACAATCTCCACTGCGCTGTCCATGGTGGGATGTTATGCCTGGAAATAAATAATCTTGACACAGTGGATCTGGGAATGTTGATTTCCTTAACGATTTTGACCCATGCGTCTAGCTAACATCTTTTAGTGTTACCCAGCCTTTCAGAAAACTTGAACAGAAACGAAACTTCAAGACGCGATGCTAGCAAAATTTGCATATTGCGATCCCATGAAGTGTAGGTTACGGTCTAATTATCCGAAAGTGTGAATGACCGTAGATCGACAACCAAATCAAGTCAAGTCAGAGAAAATATTAACTATATTTTAAAAATATATCCTATATCATCCCATACATTGATGTTACCATTTAAAAAAATGTGTATTTGCATTTATTTATTTTTAATTGAGTTTTTTTTTTAAATAAACAATCTCACTTTTATAATGCTATATCACATTAAAAATAGAAAATATATAAAATTAAAAAGCGAAAATATTATTTGATTTAAACGGGAAAATATATTTCATGTTTTCTATAGAAAACCATATCAAATTCAATAAATTCAAGTAAGAAAATTGCAACCAGTAATAAAAAAGGAGAAAACAATGAAGAAGAGAAAAGTTATGGATCACGCGATTCAGGATCTAATCACTTAGTTTGAAAGAACTGGACCAGTCCGCGATTTTCCAGGAAGAGGTTGTATTACTGTCCTAAAGTTATTTTTGGGCGATACCATTCAGTCTATCATTGACGACATTGTGATTGTCGAAAACCCAAAGAGTTGTCTTCCAGACTACTCTGGACCTTAACAAGAAATTTTGTCTGCGTTATTTCATGCAGTTTTTTATTATTCAGTCTTTCAGTGTCCAACCTGTAGTTTTCTAAATCCTCGTTGCGCCAACCACCAAGCTATTCTGGATTTTAAAAAGAAATTTTGACTGAGTTATTTTGCGAAATTTTATATCATTTGGTTTTTTAATGGTCATTCTGTAATTGTTCAAAACTACAACGCTTTATCCACCATGTTAATCCAGTTCTTAACAGAACATTTTGATTGATTTATGTCACTGAATTTTATATCATTCAATTTTCAATGGCCCCTGTGTAGTTGTTAAAATCCCAACGCGTTATCCACCGTCTAAATCCAGTTCTTAACAGGAAATTTTGACTGAGTTATGCAACTCAATTTTATATCATTCAATTTTCAATGGCAACTGTGTAATTTTTAAAATCCCAACGCGTTATCCACTATGTTAATCCAGTTCTTAACAGGAAATTTTGATTGATTTATGTCCCACAATTTTGTATCATTCAATTTTTAATGGCCAGTCTGTAGTTGTTCAAACCCCAACGCGTTATCCACCATGTTGATCCAGTTCTTAACAGAAAATTTTGACTGAGGTATATCACTGAATCTTATATCATTCAATTTTCAGTGGCCACTCTGTAGTTCAAAAATCCAAAGCGTTATCCATCAAGATAGCTGTGGATCTTAACAAGAAGTTTGACAGTGTTATTTCTCGAAATTTTATATAACTCAGTCTTATAGTCTGTCTGTGGGCAATCCTGCAGTTTTTCAAATGTAGCTTTATCCACTATGTCTTTGTGGACCTCATTTAGAAATTTTGACTGGAATATAAATTTATTACGCCATATAAATTTATTCCATGCTGATTTCTAACAGTTATTATAAATTTTTTATCATATAAAATTTATTCCATACTTATTTACAACATTTTTCCAGAATCAACAATAACATATTTGTCTGAAACGGAAAGTAAAACAAGATTTCTCTGAAATTTCAGTAGAGAGCCTTAATGCGTTATTTGGATTACCGTCACGACAGAAAGCAAGTTTTCCGAAGTCACGTTCAATCCAAGAAACTGAAGCTCGTTTATTATTTCTTAATAGCGAGAATCTATGGCGGTGGGTCTCTTATCTCAGATGGTTTTACCTGCGGGCGGTGAATCTTCGCGAGTTCTGCTCCATTTAGCGAACAAATCCGAGAAGGTAAACACATCATATTAAATGGCTACATCGCTTTCAATGTCAGCAGCATGAAATACAACACATTAATTCATACCCTACAAATGGTAAACGGATCTCAACATGTTGCTGTGTAGCAACATCCTCCCTGCGGTGTGTCTAACCAGGTCATTTTAATTAACTTTTATTTCTAAACAGTATCAACTAATGATCTTTGAATGAAAATAATCTTGAATTTAGATGAAGTTTTCTGTAATTTGGTCGTAATAAAATAATTCATAATTCATTGTTTTTTAATTCGGGGCTTTTATATTTCTAAAATTTTTTTTCCAATGGCAGGCTAAAATAAGCAATAAAATAAAAAGAACACAATGAATATTAAAACAACAATGAGAATCGAAGGAAATCACATATTGACATGTATATTTCTAAACATTATTTCAATGAAACTTATGGACATCCTTAAAACCCCTCAGTATTGCTTTTTAACTGCCACGTTAAACATCCTCATTTGGCAACAAGGAGCCTTCCCCTCCATTTACTTATAATTATAATCGAGGGACATTCTGATTTACAGTTTACGGGATTATTTGGTTCTTTCCTTTGAAAGAAATTAGAAATTAGCTCCCTCAGCATAGAAGTCCCATAGACTAAGCATTAGGTGTCATAAAAATTAGGATATTTTTAACTTGTAGTCCGCACACTTTGACAAGAGATCATGTCAAAGAACAAGACATTTTACACATAAAACAAGAAATGTAACATTATTCAGAGGTTATAGTAGGGTTTATAGTACTTTTTATAAAATGTTAACTTAATTTGACATTTACTTAGTTGTTGGGATTTTCCAGGTGAGTTGCTTCCAATTGGTGATTACTTCTTTTTAAAATTATTTATGGTCATTCAGTGTTATTATCTCTTTTTTTTACTCTAATTATCCACAAAATCGCCTTCTAGTGAATTCCGTCTTTCTTTCACACAAAATGCAATCAAAATGTTATTTAAAAACTAACCACAAAGCAAGGACGAAATGAAGGTGAACATTTAACCAATGGCATTTTGTATTACAGGCAGATATGTTTTTAATGATAAAAATGAGACTAATAGAGCTAATGAAGTATTTATTGCTGTTACGTTGCACCGAATAAAGCCGACGATCTTAGTCATTCGATCATTCATTATTGTTAGTCAAAATTGTTATCGTGTGTCAATCTTCGAACTTAGTTAGAATTTTAAAATAGGTATTCATTAAATAACAAAGTGTTTCCTTTTATTTTTTCCTTACAATTTAAATTACAGTACTTGTTAAGAAAAGAAATGAGTTATGTATGAAAATAATTTGAATTTGTTGTTTGCTTGTAACTTCTGACTCAAAACTTCTCAATAATCTCTCTTAGGTAGAAAAGGGTATGCGCTTATAAGGTAAGGTATAAATGCATGTTAGACAGTAAAGAAATTTTCAGATAAGCACACAAAAAATAGAACCAGAATCCCTCTTCTCTATTATTGGAGTAGTCTTTCAAAGAATAATCTTTCTTACGCCTACAGCTGATACATTAAAGGAATTTTAAATTTATTTTTAATGTATACAACTTATTAATTGCAACTCAGCTAACTTCATTTCAAAGAACAAACCTAATTTGCTCAGATTTTGTTTATTGAATGTATATTGTCATTGAGTAATATACAAATAACAGTGATTTCTCTTTTTTTATTTGTTGAAATGTGCCGATTTATTTATCTTTTATTTAAATGTAGTGATTTATTTATCTTTTATTTAAATGTAGTGATTTGTTTATTTTTTATTTAAGTGTAGTGATTTATTTATCTTTTATTTAAATGTGATTTGTTTATTTTTTAATTTAAATGTACTGATTTGTTTATCTTTTATTTAAATTTAGTGATTTATTTATCTTGTATATTAAATGTAGCGCAATCGAAATAATAATTTATTTGTTGAAATTCATTTCGTTTATTTCTCTTCAGTAATATACCAATAATAACGATTTCTGTGTCTCGCATTAGAATTATGTTTAAACAAAAATTATCTCAATCATCTCTTTTTAACTACAGCAAACAGCCTTAATATTACATTACCATTCTTCCTATAAACATCAGAAACAATGAACTACTATGATTATTAATCAGACAAATAGTTTGAGTAAATTTATTATAATGATACAGATTTTTTTATTTGCAAACTTATTATAGATATGGATTTGAAAATCACATCATAGTAGGCACTTATTTTATGCACATCATGTATTTCATGTGTCATTTTTGTAAAAAAATGGTTAAGTAGCCCTTTTTTTCCAAGAAAAATATCTTTTTAGTCCATCCAAACAACAAATTTACAAATATAATGTAAATTTCTCTTATATGTATTTATGACACATGCATAAATTAAATATATCTCAATTGATATTTTGTCCCAAATTTAATCTGATTTCCATAATTCCCAACATCATTTAAATGAGTACGAACTAAAGCCTATAATCTGATTAAGTGGTTTAGGATGAATATATTAACAAGCATAATATATCCTGCTATTTTTATCTTTAGAGATTAGAACTTAAAAATTCTTCAAATTCACATCAAAGTGTTTCAATGAAATATTTTTGGATAATATCATTCTTCTAGATTTTTAAGATTAATTTTTCAAAAATGAACTATTTACTATTTTTGAATGTTATAAAATAAAGAGTAGTTCTAAAAAAAGAACTGAGTAGAAGAAATATATTTTTGCCCTATAGTAAAAAATATTTCGGGATTCACTTTTTCAAAACTTGACTTACGAATGTGCTAATCTATTGGCAACTATATATCTGAAACACTGTGAACAATATTAATGTTCTCATAATAAAGTTTTTATAGCGCTTCGATTACAAGTAAAAGTAATATCTTCCAGCGGATATTCAGAATTAGATGGTTTAAAAACATATAGAAAGCTCTACTGAGAAAGATAATGAACTAATACGAGAATTTGTGCTTAAGTCTTTGCCCAGTCTATTCTGTTTTATTAAGTAAAAAGTGCAATACTCGCCATAAGAAAAAAACTCTGCTGAATTCACTATATTACAGAATAGTGTTGTTGAATGAATTCAAGCACATTATCACGAGTAAGGTAGAAAAATTTTGTTGAACTTTGTTACTTCATATTTAGCCATTGTGTACTAAAAAGAACCATCTAAGAATCTGCCGATGACATTTACCAAAAAGATTTAAAATCATCAGCTAATAAAAATTTATATTTCTTCATATCAGTTTATAATATGTCTAAAAGAAAAATAAGTAATAAAAATAATAATTTTTCTTACTGATATACTTATTAATTCATTGAATTTCTTTCGCCATAACCCTTTTTGAATTCCTTAAATAACATAAAAATATAAACCTCATAAAAAATATTTTTGTTTCAAATTCTAATGAGCTGCATTCACCATAAGTATAATAAAGCATTAAATATGTTGTATTAACTTTTTATTTTCATTATTTTCCTTAGAGTATAAGTAAAATTTCAAATTACTGTCAAATTTACGAATATATATACGAATATCGCATATCGTTTTAAGGTAAATATAATAAATAATTTTTCACCTAAAACTTTAAATCACCTCTGCAATTAATTTTTCTTGTAGCAACGATTTTTTTCTTTCTATGGTTATTAATCATACAGATAGTTTGATTAAATTTATTATTATGGATCTAATTTTTGGATTTTTTAATTTTATTTTTAAATTTATTATAGATATTGGAAACCGCAGTATAGTAATCCCTTTGTTTTATGCACATCGCTGATTAATTGAATTTTATATGAAAAATTACTTTTAATAAGTTTTTGACACAGAAAAGTTATCTTAAGTATCAACGACTTCGCTATTCATGAAATATTGAAACTTCCTAATACACCTATAAAAACAAAGAGAATATACTTCGTATAAATATTTTTAAGAAAAATAATTTTTTAAAATTGTCTCTCCTAAAATAAAAGCTTAAACTTAAACCCTATTTAATTCTTTGCGACGACAAATGCCTCATCCGCTTGTCTTTGTCGGTACTGAATAGATTGTCTAACCTCTGTTAACAGAGTAAGACAAATGCTAATCATCACATCCGGAAACCAATCTTCCAGAATAATATCTCGAAAATTCATAGCCCCAATTTTCACACGCCAGTGACAACCACAAAGCGCATGTGTCTCCTCTTCAAAACCTCATCCTCTTAATAAAAAAAAAAAAAAAAAAAATGACAAAGCGACAAAGAAGTCCACCCTTTTACGACTTCAAGCACCAGAGATTTCCTTTCTGGAATTCGCCAAGCATGCGCGCAACGGGACGAAACAGAAAGTAAAACATCAGAAAATGCCTTGTTGCCAAAGAGAGAAAAAGAAAAACGAAGCAAAAAAGGTGGCCTTTGGGGCTATTCTCACTTTCCTGATTCCTCCCACGACTTGGCACTCAGGGTCAGCCAGTTCAACAAGTGGGTCACCTTCCTTTAGATAGTTTCGGTCGTTTTTCTTGATGCGCCACTTTCTATTCCTGTTCCATGTCGGCCTCAACCTGTTGCAATTTGCATTCCTGGCAGCCAGTAATTACCTGACAGACGCACTCAGCGATGGAAGTTTTTTATAGTCCGGCATGCGATTGAAGTGTCAGATCTTGTCTCATCTAGATGGTTTGATCAAAGAATGAAACAGACTTCCTTTCATTTTTAAATTAATTCCTTAAAAACAGTTTAAGCCTCTTTTAGGATCATGTCTATCTTATGAAATTTTGTCTGTGAAGGACAAAAGTAGGAATTAAAAGTTAGATATCTATATTTTCGCAGAAAATAAATTATTAATGATGTGAGATATTTTTTAACCAAACCTATATCTTAATCATTATTTAAGCCAGTGATACTCAAACTTTTTAAGGGATTTTTTGCGTGTTGGTCTCCTTGATATTTTTTGGAGGGTAATTAATATATTAGTAAAACATTTTTGGCTAACAATTATTTATTCAGAAAATGGCAAATTTCTGTAACCAAATTTAAATTCAAATTTCTATGGTATGGATGTATCTACTTTGCCTAAACACATTTTTTGAGGGTATTAATATATTAATAAGGCATTTTTGTCTAACGATTATTTATTCAGAAAATGGCAAATCTGTCAACAAGTTTAAATTCACATTTCTATGGTATAGATGTATCTGCTTTGCCTCTAAACCAGTTCTATGTTTAGGTTAGGGGCAATTCTCCGTCGATTGACGAATTAAATCCGTTCCAGGATTTATTTTGTATTTTCTCCCCATTTTTTTCATAGGTATGTTCACACTAATAATAGTAAAAAAAAATTTTTCCTGAACAAATAATTATTTTTTATCTTACATCAGTACCAGCCGAGGTCCGGTGATAACTTACACAAGGTGAAAATGAATGGAGATGAGTTTGATTCCAGACTTTGTGTGAGCTATGGTCACTGCTTTCAAGAATGGATAGATTTAGAGAAGTTTGCGACAGTATAACTGCCACTAAATGGTAGACTGAAAAGTTTTAGCTTTACTAATATCTTCCAACATGACAGCAAAAACGAGTTAAAAATATTCTGAGTAACGTTAAATTGACAAAATCAAACTTCATAGCATTAAAAAATAATAACGAAGAAGAAATAAAACTATTCTATAATAATGTGCTGTGCACGATAAATTCGTAGGGCAGACCGTTCTTCCGTTAAATTCAAGGAGAAAGATAAACCGTCATTTTTTTGCACACTTTAGACTAATTAGGCCGTGACCTCAGTTTAACGTGGATTCTGAACCACTCACAAACATCCATGCCACCGCCAGGATTTGAAGCTGAAGCCTGTGGTTAAGACCAGAGCGCTAGCCAAATTGGCCATCAAACAGCTGGTGAAACTAAATTTTTTCGAACATTTTACGCCACAACACATAATATTTTTATTAATTTGTTTATTTAAATAAAACTACAATCTGTTAAATCACTCTAATTTTTACTTATTTCATATCAAAGTTGAAATTCATTATTAAAAGGAATTGGCATTTAATTAAATTCATAATTAAACTGCAATTATCTCTATCGCTTATAGCGTTAATCCATTTAATTCGAAAATTGTTTTCTTTTTACTCTATCAAATTTAATAAAAATAACACTACAATGTCAAATAAAAGATAACTTTTTAGAAATTTGACGCGAATTTTCAGTTTTTTCCTCGTTAAATCATTAAAAGTCAGCTAAAAAGCGAGAGAAATCAAAACTGTAGAGTAAAATTTGTAATGATTGTTCTGCACCATTAGTTTTTAAAAGGAAAATCTATCGTCGTTAAAGGGAATTATGTGACAAAATACATACAATTAAGAAATGCGATACATGAAAAGAAAATCAAAGTATATCCTTGTATAGAATAAAAAAAAAAAATTAATCTTCTAAAGAGTTTCACAAAATTTTCCGCGTTTAATTTTAATTTTTGCTATTTTATTTGTATTTTAGAACACTTCCTGTTTTTTTTGAAATTTTAAGTAAAAAAAAGAAATTGAAAACTTCAACCGAAGCTTACAGTCAATAGTTAAACTGTTTTAATATTGAACCAATAGTGTTTGTAACTCACTTCTCATTAAAAAAAATCAAATACACAAGTAAAGCATATTTTTTAATTCTTTCAAAAAATTGGAAGATGTATAATAAATAAAAATGTTTTATAACTCTTCAAAAAATTTTAAAATTTTTAAATAATTTTTTATGAAATTTTATCTATATAAATTTTATACTTGAATATCCAGTTAAAAATGAAACAATAATTTAAATTTAAATGCTGCCGCAAATTTTTGCGTTCACTAGACAAAGAAAATTCACTAGAGATGATGTTAGATTTTCAAAAAGATCAGTCAATTCCATTTTAGGCCACAAACGCGTCAATCTCGATTGGTACAGAAAAGCAATGAATGCGCCAGCTCACACTGCATTGATTCTTCGTGACTTTTTCGCCAAAAAATGAAACCCATATCGTTCCACAACCACCGTATTCCCACTGTGCGACTTCTTGCTATTCCCTAAACTCCAAAGACCACTCTGGGGATACCGTTTTGAGACGATTGAACAGATTCAACGTGAATCGCCGCGCGCTTTGAAGGCCATCCTTGCCGATGATTTTTAGCCTGCATTGAGGATTGAATAAAAGTTGGCATAAGTGCATTGTGTCGGAGGATTACTTTGAAGGCGATGAAATAAATTTGGAAGAATAAATGAAAGAGTTTTTGAAAAAAAAAAAAAAAAAA
Source organism: Caerostris extrusa (assembly GCA_021605095.1). Lineage (NCBI taxonomy): Eukaryota > Metazoa > Arthropoda > Arachnida > Araneae > Araneidae > Caerostris > Caerostris extrusa. The sequence continues at coordinate 24,439 of BPLR01016577.1, read as the reverse complement.
ATTGGTAATTTTTTTGGGCACAGTAGTATATATATTACATACATTCGGTTGAACTTAAAAACAAATAAATCATTTCCCCAAACAAAAAACATTCGCTTTCTCTCAATTACACAAGATTGTTAAGTTCTTTCACAGCTTATCATACACCTAAGACAAAAATTAACAAGGAAATCACATTGTTAGTTAACACCAAAAGGTGTGTGTGTTCCTCTTTTGTGTAGAAAATTAGCACTATCTCGAAATCAAAGAAGGTATACAAAACGCTTGGCCTATTATTATTATTATTATGGACTTCAGAACAACCCTTGTTATACATGATAAAAGTTTGGCTGCCAAGCACACGTGACTGAATCTTTTGCGAGTCGCTTTCTAATTTGCATTCGCTTTTTCTAAATAGAGCGGCACGGTTGGCTTCTGCGCTGCCATTGTCTGATGACAAAGGCATGCCCCATAAACACCACTGCAAGTCGTGACTTCTCAACGCCTTCCTCCTCAAGTGTGGAACAGATGCAGCAGCAAGCAGCCAACGAGGTGAGACAGGTGGCTTCTTTTTGGGCAAAGGGAGTTCACCAGAGACTGCTGGTGTAGTTCTCCAGGTCAAATGACAGCCATGCCTGACTGAAGAAGATTAAGATGTTTCCTCAGTAAATGAGTTTGGTGTTATAAGTTTCCTTTTCCAGAGCATACGCCTATACTCAAATATAATAATCAATCAGTTTGAAAATCATGAGCCATTATTTAGTGATCAATTTGCTGTTGCCGTAAAAAATCTGGCTATTATAGGTTTAGTAAATATCATTAAATATAATACTTAGGTAATATCATTTTAATTTTATTTTTTTGTACGTTTCTAAAAAAATAATATAAAAAAAAAAATTTTAAAATCCAATTCCTACTTTTTCACTCTATTGCAGAGAGTCCTTTTATAAATAATTTTCATTCATTTTTTTTTTTTTTTTAAGTTTATCTGGCGCCATCTATGGGTAGATACATGCTTAAATCTAAAAAAACTAAAATTAATTAATTAAATTTAATGAATAAATTAACATTTGAAAAAACTGCATTAACATCAAGAGTCATCCGCTACAAGTTCAAAAAATGTATTTGAACTTGAATGGATGAATAAGAAGTACTTTGAACGATTGAAAATTTAAACAAGATATATATAGGGAGAGTGTGAGCTAATAGAAAGAATTGAAAAAAAAAAGGTATAAAACTTGACTTCAAAGTTGGAATCAATATAATTAAAATAATTCTATTCATTCAGAAAATTAGCCATTATTTCAATTTCCAATTGTAGTCATTCAGATGTCTCATTATAAAATATGCATTTGAAAGGCTTTTCAAATATCAAGAAATAATGAAAAAGTTTGTAAATACCGAGAGGATTCCAGTATTTTGTTTTAGTAGAGATAAAAAGTATCAAAAGATTGCAAAATTTGAATTAATAAAATTGAAATAATTTTCAAAAAGACTGTGAATCGTTAGTTAGGTATCAATTTGTGGATTTCGACATTCAAATATCATAAATATAAACAGAATACTACAGAATTTGCAATTTAGGTATTTATACATGCAAAAAGTTCAATAAAAAAATCTAATGAAATCGTTTAATCACACACAGTAAGTTATAATAAGTATATCCAGCTAAGCCTCTTTTAGTCATTAATCAAATATTTAACAATTTAATAGTTTATCTTATTTATCAAGTTTCACATACTTGTTTGAAACTTCTAATTCTAACAAGATATAATATTATATACTATTATATATATATATATTTTTATATAATTTTATTTCTTGATATAATATTTAACATATCAAGAAATTAGTGTGTTTTTTTTCTATATGTATTTTTTCAAACGTCAGCTTAAAATATAATTAAATTTGTTAAATTTGAAAGTCTAAAACTGTCCTTCAATTATAATTTATGCATAAAATATAATTTTACTGTTAAATTTTATTTAATGTACAAATTAATTTTAATTAAGTTGTAAGTTATAAACATGCATTAATAATTTAATTTCATGATTTTTATGCTAACTTAAATTTAAAAAATTAAATGAATCAAAGAATTATTTAATACATACTTTTATCGAGTTAAATATTCAAGGCAAAAAAAACTAATTAATATAAAATTCTAATAAATGATTACAGAATTTAACCCAAGAAACTGGTTTGTGATTATAACTACACCTAAAGCATGGAAAAATGTTCATTTCGTTTTTAATTATTATCTTTTGAAGTTTTCAAAAAACTTGTAACGAAATAGGTCGTTAAATCAGTTCATTAATTCAATGGCGCGATTTGAACCGGAAATATTCGAAATGAAAAAATTATATATTTTAATTACAACCGGAAATTGCCAGATTCTTGTTCAAAATCATGCTGTTATAATTCATTAAACCAAAGTTCTAAGTAAATTTTTCTTATTAAATATTTAATTAATTAATGGGGCATATGAATATCATACTCATTTTAACAAGACATTTAAAATCAAATGACAAAAGTGTAAATTTATATATTAAAGTATATATAGACAAGAAAGTATATATTTTAACAAAAGTATATATTTAAACAACCGGAAATGCCTGATTCTTGTTCAAAATTATGCTGTTATAATTCATTAAAACCAAAGCATTATAAGTAAATTTTTCTTATTAAATAGTTAATTAATTAAAGTGATTAATAAATTAATGAGGCATATGAATATCGGAATTCATTTTAACAAGACATTTAAAAAACAAATGACAAAAATATAAATTTATATATTAGTATATATAGACAAAAGTATATATTTTAATTATAACCGGAAATTGCCAGATTCTTGTTCAAAATCATGCGGTTATAATTCATTAAAACCAAAAGCATTCTAAGTAAATTTTCTTATTAAATATTTAATTAATTAAGGTGATTAATAAATTAATGAGGCATATGAATATCATAACTCATTTTAACAAGACATTTAAAAAAATTCTAAAAGCTTTAGTTATTTTTTTCTCTAAACATGTTCTAAATGGAACATTGTAAATTCATTCTTAGAAAAAATTGTCTATAAATAATTTGTTACCAATTTTATTTTTTTTTGAACAACCTAAATCTTCTTTTAAGTAACTCTTAAGTATGAATGGAATGGCTGTTCCGACAAGTATAATTCCTTTTTGCTATTTATAACTTTCAAATACACGTGCTAACCAATTATAAATATCCTTTGTACAATAGAATCACAGATAATTACATTTTATCGAGGTTATTGACTGCATCTCGGTTAGGGAAGACGGAGGAAAAACCAACTTAATTAATATATTTAATGATTGTATTAAAGGAACTTAAATGTTAAACATTTTTTTTAACAAATTAAACTATTTTCCTCAAAATATTAAGAATATTTAATTTGAATTTTAATTGATGTTCGAAAAAGAAAATGTTTCAAAAAGAAATTTGAATGAATAAACTTAACTCTTATTTTTACTTTAAAATAAATTTAACTAAAGAAATTTCTTCAGGTTTAGTAACCATTTATTTTTCTTTTAAATAAATAATTAATAAACCTCATCAAATTTCTTTGGTTAATTTTGTATTTTTTTTTCAGTTCTAAAAATATGAGTATATCAGCATTTATGTCATTCATAATAATTATATTTTTTAATTTTTTAATAAAAAGTAAAATGATATCGTATATAATCTAACTTTAAAATCATTAATTAGAATTACATTGCATAAAAGACCATTTTAAAATAAAGAAACGAAAAATAATTATTTTACCAATGGATCATTTCAACTCAATAATATTAATTATTATAACTATAATAATAGAAGCAATATTTTCTGAATAGTATCAAAAACAAAGAAATGCAAACTATGTTTAATTTTAAACACAATGAATAGTCATACAATGCATGAATTGATGTATTGTTGGGACAAAAGATTCAGAACCACGAGAGACTGCTGTAGTCTGACTACGGATAGTCTGGAATGTAAACATCCGGTTTAAACGCGGAAATGGATGAATCGACTTCTTTTAGGGGTGTTAGTCAGATATACGCTACGCAAAGCTACTTTGAAAAAAAAGTAAAATAGTTAGCTTGGGATTTTTGGAATTTCTTTAGTTTCTATTTTAAAAACGCATATTCTAAAATTTTAATTCTTAAAATTAATGACATTACCTTAATTATTTTTTTATTATTGCCATTGAAATCCATTTTAAATGGCATTACCTTCCCTATGACTCCGCTCTGTTTGAATATGCCCGACTTGGCCGCTTGCCAAATTTCAACGCTATTGATGGTTGGACTATCATTGCGCTCATATTTTCCCTCATAATTTTAAATGAATACTCTCTCTGATGGCCTCCACCTTCCTCCTCTAGATCAATAAAAGAATATTCCGGCTTACAGATTTAATGTGCCCATTCCTGACATAGCACTCTTTATTTCGACTTCTGTTATCAAGTTTCAATTTTTTGGAAACACCCTCTAGTATATTAATTTAATAAACTTTAATATTTAAAAAGAGAATTAAAATATGTTTTATGTATTTGATAAAAAAAATCGAATATATTTTTTTATGAAAAGTTAAATACTCTGAACAATTATTTGGAAATATAGTACTATATCTTGTTATTGATTTAACATTTTTAACATTGCGAATAATAAATCTTTTTAAAAAATTTCAAAAATTACCAAATGTTCAACTTGAAATTTTAAATTTTTGAAGTAAGCAATTAAACTAATTGAAAATTTAAAAATTAAATTTATCAAAAATGATTTTATTAAATTTATTTTTTATTTTCATCTTTAAAAAAATTTTTATTTATCTAGTGTTGATGGAAATAACAAGCGATTTATCAATCTTAGAACACATTTGACATAATTGTGGAAACATGTAACAAAAAAAAAATTTTTATCCTAAAAAATAAATAGGTTTGTCAAGGTATATTAATTTTAGCGAGATAAGAGAAAAAAAAATGCGATTTTATTTTATTTTAAAAACAGCTCAAAATCATTCTGAAATTCCAAAGACAATTATAATCCTGGAATATAGAAGTAAAAACAATGGAAAAAAAAAAAGACAATATTGAAAACTTCATTTGCATTTGAAACAGTAAAAGAATGAAAACGAAAATGTTCACTATAAATAGCAGAATCTGATGTATGATGTGAGAATAAACTTTTTTGAAAGTGTTATATTTAATTATCAAAAGTTTTTATTCATGCCAAGAAAACAATACCCTATAAATTATTCATACCGGACATGACAAAAATAGGTATTGCGCAAAATCTTAATTAAAACTTCATTTGTTCAGAATGCTCTAGAATAAAAGGTTATTGACGGATTTTTACCAAATAAAACCAATTTTAAAGTTTAAATTGTTTTTATAATTTTATTTCTAAATGCCTATGTTAAAAAAATTCATACATCTCTAAATGTGTGTTGTTTTGCTTTAATATCTGTTACTAAATACAATGATCAAAAAGTGGTAAATTGAGTTTTATTGTGATTTCTAAATGTGTATATTAAGTATGTGTAAATTTCTAAATGTTTGAATTTTTCTTTAATATGTTTATTAAAAGTGTTTTTCCAAATCAAAGAATGAGAAATTTCAAATTTTAAGAAAATCAATACATTAAGATTAATTTGTATTGGCAAATTTTTTTCCAAGGACCATTTTTATCCTTCTACGTTGCAGCCTAAGAATGATGTAAGCTCTTTGATCACTTTGTAAATAGTACACTACTACGGTGTGTTAATATTGATCGCCAGTGCTGTCAAAATTTTGAATCGTATCTTTGGAATTCGCAACCTTCTCTTTAAAGCCTTTTTTTCATCATGCAGCGTGCTCGTTAACTGCAATAAACATGGGTAAGTTTCAATTAAATTTAGTGAAGTTCGGTACGGTTTGGTTCAGTTCAGTTTAGTGTTAGGCACGGTTCAGTTCAGTAGGGTGATTCGCCTCATTTTAGAACCTTCATTTAGAAATTCAAAAGAGTATTAACTACCAGGACACTTTAGGATGTTTTTCTAGAATATTTCTTGTAAATAACAATAATTAAGTATCATTTAATTATTAAAGAATTATTAAATTCAAAAATAAATAATAGTTCAGCTTTTTTTTTTAGTATAAAAATAATTTAGCTCAAATAAAATATTGTAATAATTTATTAAGTACTTCAATGATTACAACTTAGTTAGTCAGAACACTTTATAACATATATTTTCAATTTATATTTGTATTAAAAAGCGAATTTAAAGTATAAAATATCAATAATTAAAAAGTTTATTAAGTTTGGTTGCAATACAACTTAATTAGTCAGAACACTTTACATTATAAATTTTAATTTATATTTGTATTAAAAAACGAATATAAAGTATAAAAAAAAAACAATCCTTAAAAGTTTACAAATAGCCCAACAACTCAGATTTTCTATTTATTCCTCTTTTAAATTTGTTTTGGTTAAAAAATTAACTAAATACATTTACACAAAAGAGAATAGTAAATAAATAAAATAAATTATCACTAAAATTGTATATATTTCTAGGGTTTGTTTTTAATATTTTCTACACAATCGAATAATATTACTCTGTTAATATATAGTTTTAAAATGATTGGAATAATAATGATCTGAATAATAAGATTCGAATAGTAAGGATTCGAATAATAAGATACGAATAATAGTGATTCGAATAATAATGATTCGTATAATGAGATTCAAATAATAATGATTCGAATACAATACAAATAATAGAGATACGAATAATAATCATTCGTATAAGATGCGAATAATAGTGATTCGAATAATAATGATTCGAATAATAATATCAAATTAAAAAAAAATAGGTGTAATTATTGAATTTTAAACACTTTCCAAAAATATTCGTTTGAGCATACGTAAATGTTTTGACATGAAGCTTCTAAATACCTAAAAACGTTTTCCATATTTTACGAACAGAAAATTCGTGATCCCATGTCACGAATGCTAAAAGCATCCGTTCAGTGTGAATTAGATGCTTTTGTTTGCCAAACCACATCACGTTGCCTACTGTGAGAAAATTTAAGTTTCGATATAATCCTCTTCTGTTCACGTACATATGTAAACAACAGAAGTTCCGTGTGTGTGTGTGCCGTTTAGCTTGAAATATTTAAGAAGAATAACTGGAAAATAAGTTGGAAATGAAGATTGAGAGCAATGCAGGTAGTAGGCCATGGGCAGAATAATAATAAAAGAAAAAAACAATCTGCTTTTGTTTAAGCAGATGGTTCTTCGAAATTGGAAAAAGTAGGATAAGTGCGAATTTAACAAGATCTCTATTAGAAGTTGAACCTCGTTCCTGGTTTTTAATACTTTATAACAGCACAAAAAAAAAAAAGGAATTGGTTTATTGAAAATTATTCAATAATAAGTTGGTTATTTTGTATAAAACAACACAAAAATGCAGTTTTAAAGACGGAATTATTTTCCCTTTATTGAAAATTTAGATTAGAAATGAATTATTCTTTAATAGTTCATATTTTTCAATTAATTCACGTGAAAGATAAAAAGAAGTCTTGATGGTAAAGTGACTTTAGCGCTCGGTGCCACAGGTTTCGCATTCGAGTCCCGGTGGTGGCATAGATGTTTGTAGTGCTGCAGAATCCACTTTAAGCCATAGGTTCCTTTCTAATATGACAACCCTACCCCATAAAAAGTCAGCGTCACGGAGTCAAGTCAGACTTCTACCTGCAGGTACTACATCACAACGAAAGTTGCCCCCCACCCTCCTCTTTCCATGAGACCCCCACGAGTTATTAGACTTGATCTAGATATTGCTAGGTAGGATAAGAAACAACAACAATATATTTTGACGATGTGTAAATAAATGCCATGATAATAAGCATGGATTGTTAAATATTAAATTTAATTCGATATATTAAGAACATATTTGTTCTTTTATTTAGCGTTAGAAAATAAAACATATTAGAAAATAAACAATTAGAATCGTAGAGAACGAATGTTTCATTATCAAAACGTCAATCTTGGAGGTTTGGTTTGGTTCGTCGCTCTACGGTCATCTTGTGCACACTTAGGCTAAACAGATCGGGACCTACAGTTTTAACGTGGATTCCGAACCACTACAAATATCCACGGCACCGCCGGATTCGAACCCGAAACCTGTGGTACCGAGCGCCAGAGCGCTAGCCACTCGGCTACCAAGGCCCCTCATTCTTGGAGGAGATTCATTTTAATTTGAACTATTATGCATTCAAAGCAAGTTTCTTCATTGGCGCAAAAAGCCCAAGGACGTCTGATTACTTGGTGATTTCGGGAGAGTACATGTTTTTTTTTTTTACAGAGTAGGGTTATTAGCCCTACGATCTACAGTCATATTACATCGGGACCTACAGTTTTAAAGTGAATTCCGAACACTATAAACAACCATGGCACCACCGGGACCACCATGGCAACCCGAAAGCTGCGGTATCGAACACCAGAGAGCTAGTCACTCGGCCATCAGGTCCCAAAGCGAGTTTGCTTATTACAAAATAAATCATAATATCAAAATGTCACTTTAATTCCTCATTCAAGCTATACAAGTGTTTGCCAAAACAATATAAAATTAAAGAGCTCGTATACCTTTTAAAAGCTATTGATGTTTTAGATTAATTCCTTTTTGCGTAAAAAGCTTTTATTTTAAACATTCAAACTAAGTTTACTGTTTGTCTCTGTATTTCTTAAAACCGGCTAATGTAAAATTTCCTTGAAGGCAATTTTTCGAACCTGAAGGCCTGTTTTATTAACCAAAAATTCGGTTAATTTACATTAAAAGTGTGTCAGTTCTAACTAAAAAACACGTCTAACTGTAAATAAAAGTTTATTTACATTTAAACATTTTGATACTTTTAAAACCTGATTGACAACATAAGAATATTGTGAGGGAGGCATATAAAATCACAGAATTCATTTTTCTCCTTTTGAGAAAGAAACATCCAATTCAATTCCTTCGATTTTGTATATCGATTAATTTAAAGAGTAATATGAGCATAAATTCCATTAAACATATAATTTTAAAAAAGTTCTTCAAAACAATCCGATGATTAACGTTACAAAAACAAAACTGTTTACTTATAACTACTATATGAATTCGATTCAATGAAATACTACTGTGCCCAAAAAGTAAAACCGATTTTCAATTTAAATTTCTATTCTCATCAATTTCTATTTTTTCAATTCTAATTGTTTTTTTTTTTTTTTTTTTTTTAGGTTGTTGGCACTGTCCTTGACATCTGTGTGAAATTTGACGACGAAATATTCATTAGTGCTTGAGTTACGCTTGGCTTTTTGTGAGACGCTCAAACTGATTCCGGCGATTTTTGAAATGTTTGAATGAATTGAGCAAAGAACTTGCATTCAATTTTGTTTGCGGAAACGTATAGAATGCTGTAGGAGGCATTCGGTGTGCATTCCTATATAGGAAAGAAATGTTTACAAGTGGTATAAACAGTTCAAAGAAGGCAGAGAGCGTATTGAAGATGAAGAGCCCTCTGGTCGACCATCCACCTCAACCGACGAAGCTCACGTCCAAAAAATTAAAAACTTGCTGCTTGCAAACAGTCGATTTACAAATAGAGACCTTGTTGAGGATACTGAATTTCAAAAGGATCGGTCAATTCTGTTTTGGGCCTCAAACGCGTCAAATCTCGATTGGTACCGAAAGCACTGAATGCGCCAGCTCACACTGCATTGATTCTTCACGACTTTTCCGTCAAAAATGTAACCCATATCGTTCCATAACAATCGTATTCACACCTTGCGACTTCTGGATATTCCCTAAACTCAAAAGACTACTCCGGGGACACCGTTTGAGTCGATTGAAGAGATTCAACGTGAATCGCCTCGCGCTTTGAAGGCCATCCCTGACGATGGCTTTTTAGCATGCATTGTGGATTAGAAAAAAAAGCTGGCATAAGTGCATTGTGTCCGGAGGGGATTACTTTGAAGGCGATGAAATAAATTTGGAAGAATAAATAATGTATTTTTGAAAAAAAAAAAAGAATTGTTCTTACTTTTTGGTCACAGTAGTATGAGCATAAATTTGGTAATATATATCCTTCATTTAAAAAAAAAAAGTTATTGAAAACTTTCCGATGATTAACGTTTCAAAAACAGAACATATGACTTTTAAACAAACATATGTTTACATATGACTACTATATGAATTCGATGCAATGCAACATAATTCTAGGATTTTTTAAATAAAATTTTAAAACGAGTTAAATCATTTGGCAGGAATTTTTGCACCAAGAATGTTCAACGGTTACTGTTTTTCTGAAACCTGAAAAACGTGGTAAGAATGCACGTGTCTTGGAAAAACCGGAGAGAATTTCCCATGCCAATGCCATTTCTCAAGGTTCAGCCATCTACTATCAATAATATTTAACAACTACTCCAAAGAATATTAAATTCCATCTCTGTTCCAAAGAGCAATAGTTCTTGTTATTGATAGAACACGTATGAAACCCTTTCAGAATTTCAAATAACATTTCTACTTTGTTGTTTCTAGAAATTAAATTTTCTTTTAAAACTAAAAGGTTTTTTTGTTCTTTTTACATTACATTTTGCCTACTTTAATAAGTTAAAATTTCATATTTTTTAACTTCTTCAGGAATACTAAAATGTTTTTAATTAAAATTATTCAAACTAAAAATCGATTTAAATTCTCTTGGAACACTGTTTAAGCAAAATTCTTCTTTGATAAAAGCAAACATTTCATAATATGTCAATGCTATTAACATTTTATCCCACAAAACAGTTTTTCTCAAGTATATCTTATTGTTACATTGTAAAGTTAATCAAGAAAAAAACCACATATTGCATTTATTACTCAATTATCCCATATCTCCGCGATATATACAGGGTAATTATAATTAAAAGTCCCACTTTCAAAATGCTGTAAAAAAAAAAAGAATCACTCGTCACAATGAGTTCAAATATGAATTGAAGGTACTTGAAGAAGGGGGGGACGGTATAACAAAAAAAAAAAAAAAAAATACCCCTCCCCCCGATTTTTCCCATCCAATTTGATGTGATCTTGCCGTGGTGGATGGGCTTTCCCACTGACAGTGTCACAACTGTTGAAGTCATTTTTTCCGTCAAAACACCGAAACAATCAAGCACGTTGAACACTACAATTGGTTTAATGTGCAACTCATGTCAAATACGTTGCAATTTCAATACAAAATATCACTGGCAGCCGAATTCACTTTCTTTTTATGCCGCTTACAGCCCCATCTATTAATGCACTTTGGAACTATTTTTGGTGCCATACTGCTTCCCCTTCTTCAAGTATATACAGTTCAAATTCGAACCCATTGTAAAGAGTGTTTCTTTTTTTTTTTTTTTTTTGAAAGTGAGACTTTTGATTATAATCACCCTGTATGAATCTATAGGTCCACGATGCATTATAGAATAATTTAAAACAATTTTTTTATCCTTTACTTTAATGCACTGCATCTTATTTCTCTACATGAAAATAAAAATTCTTTTAGGAAATTAAAAAAAAAAAAAAAAATTAAGTCAAATATTAAAATTTGCCTATAAACATGTTCGTAAATGAAGTTAGATACATTTTTTAAAAAATCAATTCAATAATGCCTATTTTAGCAATAATAAAATGTAATCTGAGGAAAATTTACAATTTCTGTTTTATTTTCATACGAAATACCACAAAACAAAGAGAGGAAAAAGTGTATCGTTCACTATCAGTTGCTTTAATCAAGCATGAAGTAACATGACAAAAAACAAATTAACGATTCAGTTTTCGCAATAAAACGTGGACAAAAATTTCTAACAGAGACCTACTTATGACTAAGAAGATAAAAGAATGTATTAAACAAACGAATTAATTTTATTACTCAACATTTCATGCATTATACGATCAATGAATTTTGATGTTTTGATTCCAAAAAAAAAAAAATAGTAAAAATTAAGCCAAAATATAAAAATACCTCATACAATGAAATTTATTTTGCTGTTATGAAAAATGACAGATTTTAATAATTTTTATTTCTATTTATAAAATATGTCATTCTTCAGAAATTATTGAATTCATTTTAAACAAGCTATGGGAACAATATTAGAGAAAAAAAATAGTTTTCTGAAAAGAAGGATATAAACAATAAATAATAGAGGGAAAAAAATTAAAATAATAATTGTAGAAGAATAAATAAAACATCGGAAAATTCTTTTAAATTTTTAAAATAATGAAAAACCCAGAAAGAGATATTTCTAATGGAGCAAGTGTATGACTACAACGTATACCAAATCATCCTTTTAAGAGCTACTACTCCTATGTTATCCTGAAAATGCATTACTTTTCTATCAGCCACCCTAAAAATCAACGTATATTTACCGAAGTAGTATTCTCATAGAAGTGTTGTTAGTAGACCAACGATAGTATGAGGATGAATAAGACTCACTAAAAATTAAACTTGTGTAATGTGTAAAATGTCTTCTTTAAACTTGTTACATAATATATAATATCTATAATATAAAAAAAATTTACTTAATATATAAATCCATCTATAATATAAAAAATATTTACTTAATATATAAATCCATCTATAATATAAAAAATATTTACTTAATATATATAAGTCCATCCATAATATAAAAAATGATTACTTAATATATAATTCCATCCATAATATAAAAATTGTTACTGCATACATAAGTCCATCCATAATATAAAAAATGGTTATTTAATATATAAATCTATCTATAATATAAAAAATGTGTATTTAATATATAAGTTCATCTATAATATAAAAAAATGTTTATTTAACATATAAGCCACTCTATAATATAAAAATAGTTATTTAATATACAATTTCATCCATAATGTAAAAATCCTATGCATAAGTCCAATTCTGATTTTTTTTCCCCATTTTTATTAATTTTTTTTGTAAGTATCTCATCCAAAAAATCATCAAAATCATTTCAACAAAATTTGAATCATTAAGTTCATTTTACATTCGCTAGCCTTTTAAAAACATTATTTGAGCTATTTGAAACTAAATAATAATAATTATTATTTAAATCAGAATAAGAATAACAAACTTTGAATAATTAGGAAAGTAAGATTAAAATTACGAAAACATTCAACAAATGCAGGAAAATGGGTTTTTAATACAACACAATGCTACAACAGCACCCAAGGACAGTAAGGTGGAAGGAAACCATAAATTGTTTAAGTACAAAAAGGCTGAATAATTGTCCATTCAAACCATTTGATGGATCAGAATTTATATGGCAAATTATTCTAGAGTAACCTTGAAGAACATACTACATGCCTATCTTGTTAGGATTGAAGAAAGTAACTGTTTGTAACAACTCGTTTGAATCTTTTTTTGTATTAAGACTTGTTTATGTTCATTTATATTTAAGAAACAAAGGTTATGTGAAAATTCCACGTATTATTTTGATTTTATTGTTTTAAGTTGTTTTACTGTATACGGGAAACCATGAGATTCCGTGTAGGTTTTGAATAAAATTGATAAATGATTATGATAAGAAAATTCCGAGATGAGTTTTCAGCAAAACATAAAGATGGTTAACAAATCCAACATTCTTTTCAAGGTAATTTCCACAAAATAGCAAGAAGAATGTTGTATCAAAATACGTAGGTTTTTATCAAAAGGTGTATCGCAAGCTACACATTAAAATGGAAAAAGATTGCAGAATTATTTATTTCAAAAAGCATCAATCAGCCCGTTTTGGAATTATTATAATTGTTATTAATGCTGTTTTTTGTGGATGAAGCATAAGATTTTTAAATCCAAAGAAATAGGTTCAAAATCTAAGCTGGGCGCAATAGGTTGTTGTTCTAGGACAGATAGGGGTGCAGATTGCTAAAAAAATTGCACACGACTTTATCAGCAGTAAAAATTAAATAAAAAAAGTTTCTTGAGCATTATTTTCTCTTATTAAAATCAGAATTGTTGATCTCAAATTTGGTTTTACAAGGTGTCTGTTTTAGTTATTTTATGGTATAATTTAAACTATTTAGATCTATTTCTATTGAAATAGTGTAAACAAAAAATGAACACTTAACAATTTTTTTTAATTGAAGTTAATTTTTCTTTTTAATAATAATATTACGTAAAATCTGCTTCAATAAATAAGACATATTTCTTTTTTGGTGAGTTTTGCTTAAAAAATATCAATGGATTGTAAAAATCAAATTCAGGAATTTCTCAATATATCAATTATACATCTGTTAGTCATTGTTTGTATAGTTCTATCACAGGTTGTGTGGAAAATTGACAGGTAGCCAAGTTAAAAGATTCAAACTGAGTGGCTTAATAGATTAGAAAATATTGGATTGGCAAGAAAGTAATTTCGGTTTTCACCATTTAAGTATATGGAAAAAAAACCGAAATAACTTTCTTACCAACCCAATATTATTGGAATAATTTAATTTTTAATAATTAAAGTTTCAAATTATGTAATATTAAAAGGAAAAATTAGTTGACAAAATTTTCTCAATAAATATTGAATTTTTTTTTTTTTTTTCAAAATTCTTTTGTGCCACGTATGTCTGACTAGCACCTCTAACAAGCAATTGATTTGTCCGTTTCCGCTTTTAAACCGGATGTTTACATTTTTACATAATCGGTGGTCGAACTATATACACTCAGCTATATCCCAAGAGGCGTACTTCCGTCCATAGCTTCTTTGGATACTTGCACCAAAAAGTCCAGAAAACCGTAATGAGTCACGAACGGTATGGTACTGATCTGAACATGGAGGAAAATCTAGGTCAATCTTAATTTGAGTAAACAAACTTTTAACGTATCATGGATCAACATCTAGGGATTCTGCGTAAAAACAATCTGCATCATAACCCATGCTGTTACAATTGACCATGTTGCTTCCATTTGTTAATAAACTGCACATTCACTTAAATTTTGTCCTTTTATTTTTGGTGTTTTTTGTGCACATTATCGCTTTAGGAAAGCATTTCCAACCATTATTGCTATACGATTCCCAATCTTCGACTAAGTTTAGTCTACCACTCTTAGTAATTTTTAAATCTAACGTTAAGAATATCCTGAATATTCCATACATTCCTATAAGAATGCTAGATTTCATAAGAAGTCAGTGAAAAAATTAACGATTTTCTTCCTCATCCAATCCAACGGATCCCTGAATAAAGGCACATAATTTTATGTTGTATGTATATTCTTTGACACGTACATAATAACAACCCATCACTCAAATTTGACAGTAGACAAGCAGTATTACAGACAATTAGTGTTTCGTACTAATGAGAACAACCTGTCACTCAAATCTGATAGCAAGTATTCAGTGTGTAATGAGACTCGTGAAATTAGCGATTGCCTGTGCGACCTTCACAGGTCGAAACAATTACAGATTGAATACGGACTACACCATGAGTTGTTCCTTCGTGATTGGTGGTCGATCATGAGCAGAGAAATGTCTGCTCCAATGAGAAGTGAGGGAAGCTGACTCCCTATCCCTCTTGACGGATTGTCTGTAAGGGAGATTTTTAAAGAGAGGGAGTTCTGCGACGAGTCGACCATAAGGGTTATTTTTTTCTGAAGTGACTGAACAGGCCGGAGTTTGCACCTGTTTTTTAAAGTGAACCCCTTGTGGTTTCGAGTATTACATCGTGTGATATTTAAGGTCTGTAGAATCAAGAACTCTGAAAATCTCAGATCTTGGAGTGAACTGTATTTGTGATTTAATCGTGTACTTGTGATCAAATTTTATTTCTATTTTTCATTTCTTTCTATAATAACGAGTTCATTATTTGTTTATATATATATATATATATATATATATATATACACTGAAGTCACAAAAGTCATGGGATACCTCTTAATATCGTGTCGGCCCTCCTTTCGCCCAGCGAAGTGCAGCAACTCGACGTGGAATGGACTCAACAAGTCGTTGGAAGTCTTCTGCAGGAATATTGAGCCATGCTGTCTCGATAGACGTCCATAATTGTAAAAGCGTTGATGGTGCAGGATTTTGGGCACGAACAGACCTCTCGATGATGTCCCATAAATGGTAGATGGGATTCATGTCGGGCGATCTAGGTGGCCAGATCATTCGTTGGAATTGTCCAGAATGTTCTTCAAACCAATCGCGAACAGTTGTGGCCCGGTGACATGGCGCATTGCCATCCATAAAAATCCCATCATTGTTTGGGTACATGAAGTGCATGAATGGCTGCAAATGATCTCCTAGTAGCTGAACATAAGCATTTCCAGTCAATGTTCGATCCAGTCGCACCAGAGGACCAAGTCCATGCCATGAAAAAACAGCCCACACCATTACGGAGCCACCACCAGCTTGAACAGTGCCTTGCTGACAGTTTGGGTCCATGGCTTCGTGGGGTCTGCGCCACACTCGAACCCTACCATCAGCTCTTACCAACTGAAATCGGGACTCATCGGACCAGGCCACGGTTTTCCATTCATCTGGGGATCAACCGATATGCTCACGTTCCCACGAGAGCCGCTGCAAGCGATGTCGTTCTGTCAGTAAAGGCACTCGAGTCGGTCTTCTGCTGGAATAGCCCAAGAAAACCAAATTTCTCCGCACAGTTCTAACAGACATGTCCCTTGTACGTCCCACATTGATTTCTGCGGTTATTTGACGCAGTGTTGCTTGTCTGTTAGAATTTACGACTCTTTGCAGACGTCGCCGGTCTCGGTCGTTAAGTGCAGGCGGTCGACCACTGCGCTGTCCATGGTGGGATATTATGCCTGAAATGTCATACTCTCGGCACACTCTTGACACAGTGGATCTGGGAATGTTGAATTCCTAACGATTTCGAAATGGCATGACCCATGCGTCTAGCCAACTAACATTCCGCGTTCAAAGTCTGTTAATTCCGTCGTGCGGTCATCATCACGTCAAAACCTCTTCACATGAATAACTTGAACAGAAATGAAAGCACTGCGCATTTAGACCTGTTCTACGCGATGCGACTGCCATCTGAAAATTTGCATATTGCTATCCCATGACTTTTTGTCACTTCAGTGTATATATATAAAATTAAAGTGCTCCCATGAATCTGAAAATGGCCCTCTTCTTGAAGCCGTTATAGGTCTAATATAGGCCGAGACGTTATATTACTGAGAAATAAGACATCATTTATTTAAAATTCTTTATCTAATCTGATTAAATAATGATAAAGTTTGTTATCAATTTTATCTAACAATTGTATCTCTCATATTAAAGATTTATTTTATAACGGAGAACAATGAGCTTATTAAAATACAGCATAAAAACTGGAGAGCAAATAAAATTACATAATTTTATTATGAATGTAATAAATTTAACTGTCGTCTTAATTCCATTACCAAAAAAATTAAATAACCATCAGATATATTTAGTGCATGTTCCGAGACAGTTTGACAAAACTAGATCGATCCTTGTGAAGTGGCACACAAGTAGGAAGAATACGGTAAATCACGCAGTTGCAACACGCGAGACCGTCGTTATCTCATCTGTGGTCTCATACTAAACGACGGAATCATGCTATCCTCTTTAAAAATAAGCAGACCAATCTCCGAAACGAATCCGTTTATTGCGTTCTACTAATAAGATTTACTGATGCTGACTAAACTGGTATGAAAATGAGAGATTATGTAATAAATTATGGTATTTTAATCACGTTATCTTATGCTAAGAATGTGCCAAAATAAATATGCTTTATCTGTTTACTACACGAAGAAAAGTTTTCATTTATATTGCTTAGTTTACAAAATTATGTTAGCCTTCTATGCAACATTGATTCATTTGTGCTTTTTTAGTGACAAAGTAATTTGACTGAAAATGGAAAACTGTTCGTTATAAATTCTTTTAGAAAATGAAAACAAAAATTCATATGTATGTATTCTTCTTCTTGGAGCTACAGCAATTGGAGCAACAGTCCCATGGTAGACCAAGCTGTCTGGCTACTGGCAAATTTCAAGACAGGAGATGTTTATTTTTACGATGTCAGCCCTATGCCCAACAGTCATATTAGACCGGTACTAATATGAATTCCGAAATAGAATTAGGGATTTTCCGATTCCGACATAATCCGGTTTAAAGTGGATTCCTAATCACTACAAGCATCCATGGCACCCTCGGGTCTAACCCAAAACCTCATACACCATACACCAGAGCTCTAGTCATGCGACCATGAGGATTTTATGTATTAATAATTCTATATAATAACATTTTATAAATATTTTAATTTTTGGGCTGTAGGTAATTATTTAAAAAAATGTAATTCAAAAATAATTCAAGATTTCATGATAAAAATGTTGAGTCAAGCTCGGTAGGATTTGTTGTCGATATTGTTTTCCTAAATTTGTTGATTACTAATTTTGTTCTCGCATGTTGTCAGTATAAAATGTAATCAAAATACATTTTCTTATTTTTCTTCTCTGGAAAAGTAAAATAGGTATCCAAATATGGATTCCGTTAATATTTAGTTTCATTATTTTTATGAAATTAGATTCATATTGTGTGCCCTACATCATTTTAATAATTAAGATATCAACAAAGTCGATTTAGTATACGATGAAAAAAACTTGACATATCGATATAAAAACTTGTAATTTAAGCCTGTATACTAAAGCAACATTTTATGCTGTATTAGTGTACAGGTACATTAGTATACAGGTACAACATTTTTATGCTGTTTTTAGTATAAATGCGTAAATTCTCTTATTGTAAATTTTTATATTTTATATTACTATTTGAATTTATCATTATAAATTATTATGTACCCAAATATATGTAATATTAATTTCCAAGTTTACAATCTCTTCTATATAATCATACTTTATTTTTTTGCATCGATTTTCCTACTTTTAATCTTCGTTCTTTTATTTTTATTATAAAACGTTCTTATTCATCTACTAATGTAAAAATAATACCAAACATTAAATTCATATGTTATCAAAACACCTATAAACATATATTCAATAGCAGTTCTGGAAGTTTTACTTATTTCCTCTTATTAATCACAACGGTTGTTAAGGTTGCATTGATTATATATATATATATATATCATCATCATCATCTGCGCAATAGCGCCATGGTGGGCCAAGGCCGTCTGCCTAATGGCAGATTTCTAGACAGAAGATGTTTTCTTTTTCAATTCCTTCTATTAGCTCACACTCTCCTATATATATATATCTTGTTCAAATTTTCAATCGTTCATAAAACACTTTTTTATTCATCCACTCAAGTTCAAATACATTTTTTTGAACTTGTAGTGGATGACGCTTGATGTTAATACGGTTTTTTCAAATATTAAATCAGTAATTAAATTTAATTAATTAATTTTTAGTTTTTTTTAGATTTAAGTTGCATGTATCTACCAATAGATGGCGCCAGATAAATTTAAAAAAAAAATGAATGAAAATTATTTATAAAGGACTTCCTGCAATATAGAGAAAAAAAAGTAGGAATTGACTTTTTACATTTTTTTTTTTATATTACTTGTTATGGGATAGGATTGTCAGCCCTATGCCCAACGCTCTGCTATCATATTGGACAGGGGCCTACAATTTAAAGTGGATTACAAACCACTGCAAACAACCATGGTGCAGCAGAACCTCGAAAGCGAAGCTTGTGGCATCGAGCGCTAGCCATCAGGCCATATATATAAATGAATGTTTTCAATAAATCAAAAACAGGTGTTATTTGAATGTAATAAAAACTCTTCCTACGCACAATTTTTTAACTTTCTTTTTGTAAAATTTTATGCAACTAATATGTGGCTTAACTCCAGGAAGTAGTGTTCAATAAATGACATTGAAATGAACAACCTTCACCTACTCTTGAATTAAAGATTGCGTAAGTTGTTTTCTATCTGTGAAATAACATTACATAGTTAACGGAAACGGTCAATTTCTTTCTTTTGAAAATGAAATATTCTTTGTTTTCTTTTATGAAGGTAACTGCGTGAAAAGATGCTCTCTGTTCTTAAGAATCTAATTTAATACATAGGTTCTCAATAGTTATTATTAATATCACTTATTTGATGTTAACTATTAAAATGTATCATCTAAAAACATCACGTTACCATGGATGTAATTACCAAAAATAAAATAGATGTAATTACCAAAAATAGATGTAATTACCAAAAATAAAATAGATGTAATTACCAAAAATAAAATAGATGTAATTACCAAAAATAAAATGGAAGTAATTACCAAAAATAAAATGGAAGTAATTACCAAAAATAAAATAGATGTAATTACCAAAAATAAAATGGATGTAATTTCACCCCAGTAAATAAATAATTTAGAAAAAACATGTAAATATAAGAAATATTACAAGAATTGCATATTTCTATATATATCAAATTTATTTTTTACAGTTATTGCAAATATCAGGTGTCTTAAGTGAAGTTGGTGCATATTGTACATCTCACAGTACATTTACTGTCTTCTTACTAATGTGCCCAAAAAGTAAGACCAATTTTCGATTTAAATTTCCCGGGTATATGGTATTTCCAATTATTTTTCTTCTTTGGGTTGTTGACACTGTCCTTGATATATGTGTGAAATTTGACGTCAAAATATTCATTAGTGTTCGAGTTAAGCTTGGCTTTTTGAAACGCTAAAAACTGATTCAGGAGATTTTTGAAATGTCTAAATTAATTGAGCAGAAAACTTGCTTTTAATTTTGTATGCGGAAACGTGTAGAATGTTGCAGAAGGCATTCGGTGTGCATTCCCATATCGGAAAAAATGTTTACAAGTCGTATAAACAGTTCAAAAGAAGGAAGAAAACGCGTTGAAGACGAAGAGCCCTCTGGTCGACCATCCACCACAACCGACAAAGCTCACGTCCAAAAAAATTAAAGATTTGGTGCTTGCAAACCGTCGATTTACAATTATAGACCTTTATGATGATGTTGGAATTTCAAGGGGATCGGTCAATTTCATTTTGGGCCTCAAACGCATCATATCTCAAATTGTTACCGAATACACTGAATGCGCCAGCTCACACTGCATTGATTCTTCGTGACTTTTTCGTCAAAATTGAAACCCATATCGTTCCACAACCACCGTATTCACACCATGCGACTTCTGGCTATTCCCTAAACTCAAAAGGAAATAGTCAGAAACCGGGGGACACCGTTTTGAGTCGATTGAAGAGATTCAGCGTGAATCGCCGCGCGCTTTGGTGGCAATCCCTGCCGATGACTTTTTAACATGCATTGAGGATTGGAAAAAATGTTGGCATAAGTACATTGTGTCTGGAGGGAATTACTTTGAAGGCGATGAAATAAATTTGGAAGAATAAATAAAGAGTTTTTGAAAAAAAAATAATTGGTCTTACTTTTTACAGTACAGTAGTATAACAGGCCCATCATGTTATAGCTTATTAACATTGAATCTGCTGAAAATTTTGCCATAGCTTCAGGTTTAAAACCTGTTAAGAAACGAAAAAAGTAGAAAAAGAAAACTGAAAATAAACACATGTTAAGGACAAGATTAAAAAAAGTGGTATATTTAAAAATAAAAAATGAAAAAAATTCTATTCATTGATTAGAATTTAAAAATATTAATCTTATTTAAAACGGGTGTTTTCTGAATTTTTACAGTATGTCTTTAAAAAAAGGATATTTACATCAACATGTGAAAAAGAGTTCGATATCTCTATACTTTCTACTGAAAACTAAATCATTAAAATGATCACAAATCATTTCTTGACTTAAGAAAGTCTCAATCCCGTTTATATTTAATCTATTTATACAAGTTATGTTTTTCAAGAAAACAAAACTTAATCATAGTTATAAATTTCCTTATTATTATTTATAAATAATATTCATCATTTTTATGTGAATCTATAAATAAGTTCGAAAACCGTATTTACACAAAATTATTTTTCGTTGATATTCTTCTAGAAAATCATACCTGCAAAAGAAGTTGAATTTTATAAATAACTTAAGAAAATAAATACTCCTAAGTTTCTGTTTGAGACGAGATATGAATATTTCGCTCGAAATCAGGACATGAACTTTTATTTTCCTGAAACTTAGTGTTTCGAAAGTTATGGCGGCCTATTTTGTTAAAAGATTAGAGAAATTCCAGCAAAACTTTTTCACCTTACTTGCTATTGAATTATCATGGCATCAGAACTAAAACCTAAATGTTGAAAGTCATTAAAGAATAAAATAGTTCATAAATATATTCATAATATCTTTGGATTCATTACTCCAATTATCTAACTTCCAGTTTCTAGTTAACGAAGAGAAATTATTAAAATGGAATCGTTTGCTTATGAATTTTTTTTTATTTTCCTCCAGTATCAATAATAATAATAATCTGATTGTTGTAATTTTTATTTGATAATTTTCATAATTTTATTTAATTTAATTTTAATTTTTATTTATTTAATTATTGTTTTTTCAAGTAGATAATTTAGTATTTCGTTCGCTTCGATTAATATACACTATATAAATTAGATTATTTTTATATATACAATTTAAAAAACTCTAATTCTCTGATGGCAAATGGAAAGTAGAAATTTATAGGAATAAGAAAAATTTTTAAGAATATATTATAATGACGTATAGCAATAACGGCAGGATAGCTCAAGGACCACCATGATGTGATAGACAACATGATTTGAGACTTGCCAAACTTATCAATATTTAACATTATTCTCCACACTTGATAAAAAGTACTGATAAATTCAATAATTATAAAAAATATTATTTCGATTTTATGATAAATTATTACATTTTTAAAAACAAAACTTTAATTTTTATTAGATTATTTTAATAACTTCATTATTTTAATTCAATTGCGATTATTTTCTAAAAATTTTCTCATAATAAAAAATATTAAAAAACGACATATAGTAATAATATAAAATTGTACTTAAAAGTAATTAAATGGCATTATGGCGAAGAAATATTGCAATAAACCCTTTTATGACATATTTAAATAAAAATTACAAAATTGGTTTGATTCAATTGAAATCCCATAATTAATATTTCATAAATGTATGATTTGATGTATGTAGGACATTTTATTGGCTCATAAATGTATAATTGTATTATTCATAAATGTATGACATTTTGTTGACTTTGAAAGTGGAATAAATCCATTCGAAATAATCAAAAAAAGCATAAATGGGTGTGTCATCAAAAGTATCATAGAGATCATCAAAAGTAAAAAAAAAATGTTTATTCTCTTAACTAATAATTTAAAAACGATCACATTATAAAACTTAAATCTATTTAATATTTAAAAATCAAAAATGGGAGTGTTAACATATAAAAAAATATTTTCAAACCATTCAAATACAAACCCTTAAATATCTACATATAATATAAAATGGACTTACACCACTTTCAAAGAAATCGGCTCACTTATTAGATTTATTAGGTCATCGGTTAAGTTTATTTGTATAAAAATGTACCTGAATCAGCTGAAAGATTTACTTTAAAACTAAAACCTGTGAAAATGAATTTAGTAAAGGTAATTTATTTATGTCGATAAAAAAGAATTATAAAACGTTGTCAAATTGAAATGGATATGGCTACTTATGGATAAGCATATGTCTTTTTGTACAGATTTATACATAACATTAAATATCAATATTAGTTTATATACATATCCGTGAATCGAGATAATGTTTTATATTTTCTTTATATACAGGTTGCTTTTCACAGTTTTTATCTCATTTGTTATGAATTGGTATTGCTAAAAATAAAATGTCCTTGTTTCTTCTACAGTTAAATGAAATATAAATAGCTGAATATAAAATAGTCACTTCTAAATCAGCACTGTTAACCAAATATCAGTCATTATTTTAACCAGTTCTTTTAATAACATTTTCATTCTTGAGTGTCACGCATGCAATAAGCACGGTATTTATAAGCAGTTGTTTATTTTAAATCACAGGATACGAATCACCAACTTTTCTTCTAATAAGTCATTGCATCAAATGTCTATTTTACTTAATATAATTAATTATTATTTTGAAATACTTTTCAGATTTTTATAAATATTGAAACCAGCATGATTCAGCTGTGGTTTAGTGAAAAAATAAACATTAAATTTCTTTGAAAATACATTTATTCGATGTTTTGAATTTTATTGGCAAACCAGAAAATCAAATTCAATCAATAACATGCTAGCCTGATGCAAAAATAACAAACATTTTTTAAATTTCTGCGATATGGATTGCTAAAAATAAATTTAATTTAAAATTTCGCTAAAAAAAAAAAGTAGATATACTGGTTTCTGAATAATTTATTAAAATGTGGGTTTATTTAGATTTCCATTTATTTACAACAAATATTTTTGGGCTATGAAAATATAAAAAAAAGTGATAAATAAATCCATTTGACTCATCACTTTTGCACTTGATTACAAAAAAAACATAGTGGGAAACACTTATTAAGAT
>BPLR01016576.1:0-63909 GCA_021605095.1 Caerostris extrusa | reverse complement strand
CATCTGTCGCAGCAGCGACAGCAATTTGGGTGAGGTACAAAGCACCTTGGCTACGTAAGCATCATCTAGCTACTGTCTTATATTCAAAATAATAGAAAAAATAAATATACAAATATGCATCTAAAATTATCTTATTACAAAAAAACCTCTCATTAAGGCCGTCACTGGTAGATGCCTTGTAGCCACAATTGATTTTAAAATAACTATCTTAAAAATATTTTTCTCTTTTTTTTTTTTTGCAATTTTTAAAGTTGGAAACATATTTTTTGTTTGAGACATTACACTAATAATCTACAATTACTACTACTAGTCATTAGTATACTCCCTTTTTGGTGGATTTTCTGCTGATGTATCAGGAACACCACCAGGCGTCAGAGAACGAGTTCCGGCTTGACTATCGATGCGAAACACAATTGCTATCGAGTCTATCTTCGTTTGAAAGCTATATGCTACAATGGACGTCCCAGCGGATTTAAACGTTATCACGTGTCGGGAAAAGATTTATTATGGCGTAATTTTAAAACAAGCAATGAAGACAGCTCACCAGATGATTCTTGACAATTAATATTCTGAGGAATTATCTTCCATAATGGTATACTCAGCTGATCTAACAGTGCAGCTTATGCTGTTTGAGCTCATCTTACAGGCCTGAACTCAAATGAATTATTTTTTTGAGTAATTAGTACTCCTTTTTTTACTGTAATCTTAAACACACAAATGCTATTTTTAATGAAGGTTATTTATTACTATCACAAAGTAAACGTTTAAAATTAGGGCTGTCCTTCTATAAATCACCAGTCTTGTACACAGTTCTTACAATGAAAGGAATATCCGATGAATGTTTGAAGATATGTTAAAAATTACTTCGTTTAAAATTACTTTCGTCACTTGAAGATCTCGCATCTAATAAAATTCATGAAAATGTGATGATATAATATCGGATGAGCCATCTGTTAGATTGTATTTAATTTACATGTTAATGTGACAGCCATCTGCCGTTTTCTTGTTAAATATGTTTTTTTTTTAATATTCTGTACATCTCAAAATAAAGCCTGCTCTAAAAAGGACAGCACTAAAAACAGGTTGAGTGTACATTTAAATTGTCATTAACAGTTTTTGTTTATCTTGTCATTAAGTATGTTAGTGTTTTAAGAAAATTATTCTATTAGAAAAAGTAGGCATGTATCAAATAAATTAATTTTATTGTTTTTATAATAAATGCTGCAAATAGTATTATTAGCATATGAATCAATTGACATTTATTTGTCAAATAAGGTTTATATGATGCTTAAACAAGGCTTAGTTTTGATGTTTAGAAAGTCGAAGTTCAAAACAACGTAGCTTTTTTCAACTTTGAACATGTCGAATGCTCAATCCAAGGCGAACACGCGGAAAGTTTTACTTCTGGGTGTTAATTGAAAAAAAAAATGCAGTTGAAGTGCATCAAATTCTTATGGAAGCTTGCGGAGAACATTCACCGAAGTTGAAATAATCGGCTGCATTTGTGCTGAGCTTTGAATAAAAAAGAAGACCAGAATACAAGAGAGGCTCAAGACAGTCTGCACCTTTTTACCCCCTATCGAATCTGAGTTTTCTCCCAACATTTTCCTTTCTTTCGAGCTATAATTGAAAGCAACACAGCATTCTCCTTCAGGTTGTAGCTAGAGATTATTATTTTTCTTGTGTGCTATAATAGTTTCATGGATTTTTAGTAGATATAACAAAGAAATAAGATAAATATAAAAAATTAAACAAATTAAAAATGTATTTCATAATAAAAAAGTACTTAAAATGAACTTTCATTTTCAATACTAAAATATTGCAAAGTTTCAATTTCCTCCAACAACCCATGGAAAAATCTAAAGATAAAAATATATGCTTTTACCAGAATATGTACTTACCACTATTTTAACGCAATGTAATTAATTAATTTAGCATCGCATCATAATTATCTAAACAATTCATCAAAATAAGCATATGCACATTTTAGAACAGATTAAAACAAAGGAACTCCTGTTTTATTTTTAAAACACTTCATTTAAATTTGAAAAAGGGGTGGGGAAACAATAATTCGTTCATTTAGAATATTTATAAATTTCATTGATAGATGGCGCTATCGGAGAACATACGAAAGGGAAGAATTTGAGTAGGAGGTGCAAAATGGTCTTTCTTCCAGAATATGAGGAAAGTCACGACATTTTACAACATGGCATTGCTTGGCCACATATTGCGAAAGTAAGTCAAAAGCTAGTTGGAAGACAGGAAATCCTGTCCCACCCGTCATATTCTCTAGGTACAGGATAACAAAAGTTTTTAGGGATCTTTTTTTCGTGTTAGCTACCATAATAAGCTTAAATCTGTTCCTTTTAAGTAGTGGATTGTTGTATGATCAAACACATTGAAAATTAGTTTTGTGACTCATTTTTAATCGAATTCATAAAATTTTAATTGGTAGAATTTTTTAGAACTTCGATTGAGCCATAGAGTGATTCAAAGTCCCTCTAAAATAAAAGAGATTTGAATACCTTTAAGTCATATCAGTAGGATTAAGATCTCAAAACTTGAATTGAAAGAAACAAGATGGGAAGTCGGAATTAAGAGGTCGGAGATGCAAACTAACAAAACATATAATGCAGCTCCTAAATAAGATGGTCTCTTAAGTTGATTTTCCAACACAGTCAAGTCTTTAAATGTAAGTCAATAAGTCATAAACTAACAAACAAAACACGCCTCAAAAGAAAAAAATGCATTAAAAGACCCAGTAATAAAGTCACACGAATCAAGGCAGCCTTCGCGCCCTTCTACAAACTTCTTTGAAGGGAACAGATGGCAAAAAAATAGATAAAACCTGGATCTTTCTCTCAGATACAAACCAAAAATTTAATACATAAGTAGAAGTAAAAAAAAACTTAATGCTTTCAACTTCCAAAGGTATGGATAGGTATTTATGCAAATAAAAATAGTGTTTTGTACAACCTGTAGCTAAAAATCAGTTCGAAATACTACATTCAAATAATTGTAAAACTTTTCTTAAAAAATAATGTCGAAATGACGTTGAACTTTCAATGAGGAGAAAATGAAATTCTAAAGCTTCATCAGAGGATGCCAAACAGTCCTGATAAAACCAAGGGATTATTTCTTGTGGTGATATTTAAAAATTAATTAAACAAGAAAAAGTTTCAATCCAGATAGCGTTTAAAAGGTATTTAGAAGAAACGAAGAAATTCATTAAAAAAGGATATTAAGTGCATTGATATCATGGCCAAACGACATAAGCAAATCTATTATGGCAACTATGGGTATATTGATAAGCATAGCTAATTTTTGCACTGATATGAATGCATCAAAAGTGATCTCTAAAATTTTTTGTTACCCTGTAATGCTTCTTCTGATTATAAATTAGCATGACAGCCTCGAAAGGCAGCCTCAAATTACAGCCTCGAAAGGGGAGTCGCTCATTCACCGAGGAATTTTGCCAGAGAGATGAGAAAAGTAGCAGCTAGAGAGGAACAATACTTGATTGATGTATGAAAGAATTTTTTTAATGAAATGAATACCTTTTAGAAGAGAAACTACTTGAAATAAATTTAATACCTAATAATTAATACATCTGGGTTAATACACTTCAGTTCTCGTACAAATTGATATAGTAAATATAATAATATTATACTAAATACTAAACAATAACATAACAAAATATATTAATAGTATTTGAAAATAAAATTAATCTTCAATCGATACATAGAAATTCTTTTTCAATTCATACAAGAAATTCATTTTATTGACATAATAAAAGTTAAGTTAATAAGACAAATTACCTTTAAGTATACGGTGTAACTCTTCAAGAAGTATTTCGGATACATAGCCCAATATTGTCTTTTATTGAGACCAATCACAAGTTCTTGTCTGTTTTCTTGCTCAGAACTACGGCTGTTTCGAATGCATTCCTTGAATTGAAATTCAGCCGAACTAAAAATTAAAAAAAAAAAAAAAAATACAGAGTAAATATGATGAGAAATCATCAGCCTATATAGCAGCGGTTCTCAAAAGTTGCGTCCTAGTATATTTTTGGGTGCGGTCTGGGAAATATGTACTCAGATATAAAAATAAATATAATAACTCTTTTTTCTTGTCAGGTTTCCCATTCAAAGACAGCTTTCATAACAAACCTTTCTGGTTGCTTTTTTTTCTTTTTCTTCACATAAAAAATCGCCAAATAGCAACAATACGCCAAAGAATGTTTCCGGAGAAACTAGGAGCTGTAACTTCCATGGCTGGCTTCGAGAAACGCCAGTATCTATTTGATTTTCGATATTAAAAAATTTACATTGCAGCCTCTGAGACTCCCCCCGTCTGTAAGTAATAATCTGCGGAGTTGACCATCTGGATATAATACTGTGAGGCGTTTGTAGCGTATGATTATTTGTCAAAAATTTGTATGTAGTGCACACAATTTTTTTATAGGTTTTCAAAAGCGCTCCGATCTAAAGTTTGAGAACTACCACTTTATAGGTTTAAAAATTTAGGTATTTAATCTTTATTAGATATTTTTATTTCAGGAAACAGCAGAACATTCGCTGACTGGATCGCAAACTCATACTGAGCAAACTATTACATTACTCATATGAGAAATACGTAAGACAGCTGAAGACAGACAATTGTTCTATTTCTTATCTCTTTGAATGAAATATTTTCAAAACCTAATACCATATTCCTATACACTTTAGTTACTTGCATTTAACTTAAATAAGTTTGCTTAAAATACGTTTAAAAATATTAAAAAGTAATTAAAAAATGTCAGCATGAGTGAGTTGCATTAGAGCATCATTTCAAATAAAAAAATTTGTAATTTTGAAAATTTTCTGGTGTTATTTCAAGCAATTTCTCTCAATTTCGTATATATCTTTAATTAAAAATTTCTTTTAAACCATAATTCACTATGATAATTCAACTACCTTATTCAACAAATGGTAAACTCCTTTAATAATCACAATTTGGTTTAAGTGCATTGTTTGTCTGCCTTTACATGTCCAAGAAATAAAATTGTCAACAAGTGATACGAAAATCTATGATGAAGAAAAATACCACCATACACATACCATTATAAAATATCATACAAAAACCATAAAAATACCATATACCATTATAAAATACCATATACCATAATAAAACCATTATACATACCATTAAAAGTACATTGAATAGAAATATCATAATCTTTCAAGAGAAACATGCTGAATATTACTCATTCTTAAAAATAATTATTCGATTTGTCAATTACAATTTCGATCTGTACAAAAATTATTGCTGTCATTTAATAATTTAAATTCTAAAATATTCATTTCATTTAATTTTATGAAAAAATATTGACGTATTTCTTAAATCATACTAAAAGCAAACTAAAGTATTTCTAAAACATACTAAATTCATACGAAAGCATTTTTAGAGTATATTGAGCATAATTTTCTAAAATCATACTAAAAACACACTGAGCAAAATTTTCTAAAATCGTACTAAAAACACACTGAGCATAATTTTTTAAAGCATACTGACCTTGCAAATCCTCGACCTCAACTTTGATGCAAAATCAAGTGCATTGGCAGAACCAGTAGGAATTTGAAATATGTCGTGATCATCTTTTAGAGTAAATACTTTCAGACTTTCTTTTCCAGGTCCAATACCCAAAATTGTTGCTTCTTTGAAAGTAAACAAACATAAATAATTGTGTCGTGTCAATATGAGCGATATTTTTTATTAAGGTAAAATTTTATATAAATATTGTATAATTCATATGCTAGACTATATTCTATGTGCGTCTCTTGGAAGGGGGTGTCTGTTGGTCTCTGCACCTGACCGGATGGGAATCCGATATATTCAACGGAATGACCCGTTTCCGGTGGGTGCAGGACATTTCCCACAGCTGCGGATGAAAGGGATATCTCTGGGAAATATTTTAAGTTGCAGTGGTCATACAAAACTTCGTGCCAGAACAACAATTTACGAAGACTATAAAATGGGTTAATATGATCTATAAAATGGGTTGGGGGAGACATCGAGAAGAGTGATGGAAAATAGAATCGAGGGAAAGAGAGCAACATGTAGAAAGAACTAAAGACAGCGGACGACGAAGGGAGTGAGCTGCCCCAATCCTCCTAATGAAGAGCTGGAGGGCCCAGGAGGGGAAAGATAGCCTGACGCGGTCTCCGAGTGTCAGAGACCAAGCCCGATACAAGAGCCCCATGAGCGGTTGGCCCCTGCAGCCATGAATTTTGAACAGTGGTGCTGAAATTCATTCGTCATGATGCTTTTGCATCCGACTCGGTTTCAGCGAGTTATCTGAAGATCCCTGACTACAGCGTCATTAGAAAAAGGAAGTGGCTCATCCATACTACACGATGTTTCAGCCGCTGTCCAATGGAAATCAACTGATGTAAGTGACTTACTATAATGCTTATTAATACTGAAACTGGGAAGAGAAAGGCGCCCTTCTTTCCTAGTTGTTGTGGCAAGTAATGTGCTGTAGGAACTATCACCTTAGTAATTTATTAGTAAATATTATTTTGGAATTCTATTCAATGATTTACCTTTTGAAACTTTTCTCGAATCCCCAAAGTATATCTCTCAATCTGTAGTCGTCATTTACAGCAGTATTGTAGGAGAAATACAGGATAACCTGAAATAATTCAAATGAAAACGTGTATTATTTAACACAGTTGTAACATATTTTTTGAAAATTACAATTTACAATACACTCGATCCTGTTCTTATGAAGTCCTTTTTTGCGGGTTTTTTGTGCCATTTTTTTTTTTTTTTTTTTTGTGCGCATATAAAAATAATTTCATCAAATGCATATTATGAACAAAAATTATAAAAATGTTTAAAACAACAACAACAAAGGACTGTCAAAATAACATGAAAATTAATGCCGGTATTATATCATCATATTACCATGAATTTTATTAGATGCGAGGTAGCAAATTGAAGTGACGAGAGTGATTTTGAACCAGTTCTCCACAAGAAAATTCGCCTACTTGGCTACTATGAATAGTTTTAAATGCATAGTTTGGAATCTGTATAAGCAAATAAAACATTTAAAACTGTTCCGATGTGACAATTCAATTTTTCCTTGTTTGGAAAACCAATTTCTAGCTGCATCGTGAGGTTTAGATTGACATATTTTCATTTGTCTATTTTTATGCTGTCCCTATTTACAGCATAAAAGCATTCTTTTTTTAATATGTTGCAAGCAATATATTTTATAGCCACTTCTGAAGTTTCAGGATATTTTCTTATGCATTCTCTAGGCTCTGCACAAAACAGGTTTCAGTGCAGTTGCTCCAGTTTTGACTGAAAATTGGAAGAATATTTAAATGCTGATGGTGGCACTAGATTGACCAGGGTTAGAATACAGAGGTATTTGTTTTCGGGTATTTCTTTGTAAGGAATTCAGTTTTTTTAATTTTTTTATTTAACTGCCAAAATAATGTTACTTTTCAATTCACACCATTCTCATTTTATACATTATCATCATTTATAACAATCAGATAGCTAAAATCTACATAAATTTAATCGTGAGTTCTGCTTCGTGAGAAAATATGGAGAAAATAAAACTGACTGTTTAAACAACTTTACAATGATTATTTTTATTTTAAAATGACCGCTATTTCTCGCTACCATAATTTCATCTATAATAACCACCAATTCGAGAGAAAATACAAAATTAATTTTTGTTTCAAGTTCAAAATTAAAATTTCCCTAATTGCACGTTTGTACGTGTTACGTTGCGTTTTGTATTTTCATACTAACATTACTATTAGGTTGTAGTTCAAAGATATATTTGTTAAAATATTTCTTAGATTTGAAAGATCACGCCTTTTTAATTAAAATTTTTATCCTTTTTTATGATCATATTTTAAAAATATGAGAAAAATAAAACGTTTCTTAATTATTTATTATATAGCTTCCAAAGAAAGAATTTTTCTCTACAAATGACTCAAATTTTAATTAATTAAATAATAAAGTTTATATTAATTAAATTTAATTAATTGAAATTAAATAATTTAGTTGATTTGATTTTTAAATTTTTAATTAACTAAAAAGATCAAATTAAATTTTAATTAGTTAAAATTTTTTTAATTAATTTTATATTAATATATTTATATGATGTTAATTATATAAGGAATTTTAAAATAATTAATTAAAAGCTTATTTTTTCTTTTACAGAAAACTTAATGCACATATTTTAATTTAGACATATCATATATTTTTTTATTTATAGGTATCCAAACAGATAAAATTAAATTTGACAATGATAATATATATATGTTGATGAAATTTTGCTTCCTTATTTAAGGAAATTAAATAGTTTGTCTGTGTGTTAAAATAAATCTAGTAATAATAAATAATACATTATAGATGTATACAAATATTTATATTAATTTATTAAAAAATTAAAAATAACTAAATTAAAAATTAAATTAATAGTTAAAAAAATTAAAAATAACTAAATTAAAAATTAAATTAATAATTAAAAAATTAAAATTAAATGTATTAAAAAAATATCTATAATACATAAAAAATCTGTAAATTGTATAACTTATTTTTATATAGCATAAAATAAAGTCATTTTATGCTTAGTTCCTAAGTATGCTTATGCTTAGTTAATTTTATGCGTTTTCTTAAGTGAGATAATTGCGAAACATATTATTTATTGGAGCAAATGTTCCAGTTTATGTAAATGATCTTAAAGAATATTTTTATGATATCATTTTCTAGTGGAATATATTTTGTCACTAACATATCCAGTGACGAGATGAACAAAAAAAGTCAGCTGACAACCAAATTGTTCTCTAAAAAAGAACAAGATTGGATAAAAGACTAAATGTATTGTGCAACAATGAAATCAATACAATGTCCTCTTCAAAATCATTTTCATTAAATTAAAATTTCAAATGTTAAAAGAGCGTCCAGCAATGTGAAAAGGAGGGTGTTTCCGTAGAACTCTGCTCAAATCGAGATTCATCAATTTATAGCATTACTGTTCATTTTCGGAACACATAGTGAGAAACTTTTCCCAGAACATTTGATAGGATTCATGCTACTAAATAATAGAAGTGAAAACAATGAGTCTATCCAGTCTATACATCCATAATAAAATTTTGTAAACTACAGATATAGTATTTTTTTTCATTCAGCGTCTATAGTTTCAATAATCCGAAATCAAAAAAATAGTATGCATTTATTAAATAGCGATAACTTACACGCATTTTTTATGCAAATTTTATTTAACTTCCAACAAATTATCATTTTCATGTAAAAATCAAATTACCCTAGTAATCCTATTATCGATAAAATGAAGATAACATATTAGTTAACATACAGTTTTTATACAAACGAGAAATTCATGTTTCATTTGTCCTTCCTTATCATTGTATTAAAATTTCTTCTCTGGTATTACAATAAGTTACAAATGTACTAAATAAGTTTTAACAATCGAAATAGAAATACATTTTTTATATTTTTATTTCTGACGCACTGAAATTAAAGCACATTTCTTTCATTTTTGCAAAACTGTCATTTCACAGTGAGGCTTGAAAGAAACCCCTCACTAAGCGTTTCTTACAACTTAAAGTAATGCAAATAAACAAATAGATATTAGATCTCTATCACTGCCCCAAAAGAGAAATTGTTACAAATTATTGAATTGTCCCAACAAATCAAGATAAACACAGTTAGAATTCGTCTTCTCATCAAGACATATTTTTGTTCGTAATTCCAAAACTGAAATGCATCAGATAAAAATATTGTACTAGAGAAGAAAGTTTAGTCACAGTGAAGTTAATAGCTTGAAAAAAAAAAAACCTGCACAAAGCCAATTACAATTTAAAGTAATGCAAATAAACAAATTGGGATTAAATCTCTATCACTGCCCCTAAAGAGAAATTGTTGCAAACTATAGAATTGTCCCAGGAAATCAAGATATACACAGTTAGAATTCGTCTTCTTATCAAGACATATATTTTTTTTTTTGTAATTCCAAAATTCATGTAACTGCATGCAAATGATAATTTATTTGGAGTGAAATAAAATGTATGTAAAAAAATAAATGGAAGTTATCGCTATTTAATAATTCAGTTTTTCGTGGAGTGTTCTATATTTAAAAAAATATTATTTTCACTTTATTTAAAATAAATAAGCGAGTCAGTTTAAAAATCGCAAAAATTAATTTCAAATAACTATTCTAATAATTAAAGCATTTTTAATATTTTTAGCATAATATTTCGGATTATTGCAACTATATTAACTAAATGAAAAGAATGATATATTTGTAGTTTACAAATTTCATAATTAAATGAAAATTAACAGAACTAAACGATTCATTGTTTTAAATGTTTTTATTCTTAAATTATTGGTTAATTCACGTACCAATGGCATGCCATTTATACTTCAAGGAAAATTCTTTGTTCTAAAAGAATGCTGAAAAAACCAAACGGATGTTGACAGCAATGGATTCTACTTGTTTTCTTTGAGAAGTGGCTCAAAAAGCTGAAAACCAATGCATTGGATGTCTCCGTGCGGGTATTGGATAGAATTATTGGCGTTGTAGTTATTAGCTGTGTGGCCTTTTGAAATGCTATCCATTGTCTTCATTATCGAATGCTATTGAATTGACTAAAAACATTCATTTCCATTCTGACTAATTACTATAAACTCGCCAGCTATGTTTGCCATTGAGTTTTAATATACTTTTTGAAATCGATTCAACCCACTGTCTTAACATTCAAAGTATCATTGTTCTAAGCGGCCATTTATTTTTATTCAGATCATTTTTATTTTTATTACAATTTTTTTGCTTGGATCATGGCGCAGCTGAGAAAGGACACAGGTGGGAATTGATTGCAGTCACCATAAATGAGGAATATACAAAGATCTGTATGGCGGGACATATTTCTGAAAATGCTTTTCGAAATCAACTGAGAGTCCTATGTATTCATCTTTTGAAATACTTTCTCACATGGATGCAAACCAAACTTTTATCAATTTCAAGCTTTTCTTTTTCAGACGATCAAGTTCAAATAATTTAACTAAAAATACAAAATGTTATTAGGACTCTTTTGTATGGGAATAAATATATGGCTTCGATGTACATTCAAACCTGTTTTTATGCAGTCCATTTTTTTTGTGGATAAAAATTAATGTCATTTAAAAAGAAAACAACAAATGATTGTGAAAAATAACATTATACCATCCCATTCCCAGGAACTTGATTAGATGCGAGGTAGCAACTTCAAGTGACGAAAGGGAGCCAGTTCTCCAAAAGACTACGGTGAATCATTTGAAATGCACTTTTTGGAATCGGTAGAAGCAAATAAAGCATTTCAAAATGTTCCTTGTTTCTGGCTAAATCGGGAGGGTTTGAATTTTATATGTCCATTTAGAGCATATAAGAATTTTTTAAAAATGTGTTACAAGCAATATATTTTAGAGCTACTTATAAAATGTTAGGATACTTTTTATGCGCCAAAACAGGTTTGAGTTAGAAATACACTAGAACAACTATATTAAAACTATTCAAATATGTTACCCTAATTTGTAAATATAAAATAGTAAGGAATAGAGCATCGCTTCGATTCGTTTTGAAAGGAGATTACCTTTTGCAGGAGTTCCAGATTTCACTGTATTGAATTCGCTTTGAGCCTTGTCGTAATGTTCAACGAAATCTGCCAGAGTTTCATTCAACTTCTCAATTACTTCTATGTCAGAATTTTTGCCTCCACCTCCTGTCAAAAGTAGCAATTTTAAATACACAAAAAAGGTAAATGTTAAGAGATTTAAAGACTTTATCAATTCATTTCAAATGTTAAACAAAAGTTTTAAAGAGCGACTTTTAGAGTTCCTAAAAAAGGGGGTTCTCAAAGTGTGGCTCCATAGCAGATTGGCAAGATAGCTATCATTACCTTTTGGGTTACTTTTTCCCTTCTTTTTCACATAAAAAGTCGCCAAACAGCAATAATAAACCAAAGAAGGCTTCTGAAAAAACTAGGAGCGGTAATTTCCATAGTTGCTAATAGGAGATATAGCATCGACGTGATTTACAATTTAAAAATTAATTGCAGCCTCTGAGACTCCGCCGTCTCTAAGTCACAGCCTATGGTGTTGACCATCTGCATAAAACTGTGAAGCATTAGTGGAGGAGGCTTATTCCTCACCAACAATCCTTCTACAGGAGTCCAGTAGATTCCATGACTATGAGGTCTGAATCGAATCGAATCACGAAACATGGTTCGAAAAGTGATGACATCTGGACAGCTAGAATTTTGCTAGAAAAAGGAAACATACAAGTTTCTAGTCCCATTTAATAAGGCTCACTTAAAATTTGTTAGACAACACCAAATACGTATTATTAGGTAAATGATTTCAGGTTTTGATGCTCTAAATTATTAGGAATGTTTAAAATAACGCCTTTTCTAAAGTAGATTGAAATTGAGAAAAAAATTCAGGTTATTAATGGAGCTTAATTATATGAACTCAAAAAATCAAAAGAAAGAAAT
The DNA here is from genome assembly GCA_021605095.1 of Caerostris extrusa. Taxonomy (NCBI): domain Eukaryota; kingdom Metazoa; phylum Arthropoda; class Arachnida; order Araneae; family Araneidae; genus Caerostris; species Caerostris extrusa. Next base: position 51,358 of record BPLR01016576.1, on the reverse strand, counting down.
GTGTATCCTCAGAAATGTGTATATAGAGAGCCTACAATTATTTGTTGGTTTTTAAAAAATTTGAGAACCACTGTCTTAAAAGATAGTTTCCGTACGAATAGAGAAGAAATAATTTGAAAAGCAGATTTCCATAAAAAATTTCTAAAGTAACTAATTAAAAGGAACTTCCGTATATCTAAAGCCAATTAAAGTTATTAAAAATTAAATTTTATTTGCAGGTTGCAAATAGAATTTTGAGTTCATAGAATTTTTTGAGTTCATAGAATTAAGCTCCATTAATAACCTGAATTTTTTTTCTCAAGTTCAATCTACTTTAGAAAAGGGCGTTATTTTAAACGTTCCTAATAATTTAGAGTGCATGCATCAAAACCTGAAATCATTTACCTAATAATATGTATTTGTTGTTGTCTAACAAATTTTAAGTGAGCCTTATTAAATGGGACTAGAAACTTGTATGTTTTCTTTTTCTAGCAAATCCGAATCCAGCAAAATTCTAGCTGGCCAGATGTCATCAATTTTCGAACCATGTTTATTTTATGAACCATGTCAATTTTCGAACCATGTTAGATTCTATTTAGACCCTCATAGTCATGGAATCTGTTGGACCAAAACTGAAACTACACTCATGTCCATAAATTAAGGATAATTCAGAATCACACAGAAATTGAACTCTAAAATAAAATTTTCACCTGTAGAATTATCACACACATCTTGAAGAAGAATATGCAAATTACAGGAAACCACCAGATGACGCGGATAGTACGTCACAATGACGAGAGTGTAAGAGAGGGGTATATAAGGAATGGTGGCAAAGAAGTAAAATTGTTCACAAGCGCTTTAAAAGCCTTTCAATGCAATAACCGCATAGTTATGGCACAAAGGAAGCATTTGGATGATTTTTTACGTGGTAGAATTATCGGACGACTGGAATGTGGACGTACCCAGCTGGAAGTATCCGAGGAACTTGGAATCGCCCAGAGTGTCATCTCCAGGCTTTGGCAACGATTCCAAGAGGATGGTAATGTGAGTAGATGTTACAGCACTGGTCGCCTCCGAGTTACAACGCCGAATGAGGACCGGTATTTAGCAGTTACTGCCAAAAGAAACAGACGGAGCACCAGCATCAGACCTGTCTCATCAGCTCTCTTCAGCTACCGGTACGACAGTTTCAGGGCAGACCGTGTACAGACGCTTAGGGGCACATTGGTCTATATGCTCGTAGGCCTGTCAGATGTGTTCCACTTACCGCAACTCACTGTCGCCTGTGATTAACCTGGAGTAGAGAGCATGCATTGTGGACACCGCAACAGTGGTCTGGTGTGATGTTTTCCGACGAGTCCAGGTTTAGTTTGCAGTCTGATTCTCGCCGGACTTTTCTATGGAGAGCGCCAGGTACCCGTTACTCCCAAGAGAACACCATTGGACGACACCGTTACGGTGGCGCAGGATGTCTCGTTTGGGGAGGAATTATTCTTGGTTCCAGAACTGACCTGCATGCTCAGAGTGTAACGATGACAGGCCACATCTATAGGGATGTCATTCTGGAACTACATGTACGTTTGTTTCGGGGCGCCATGGGTGCTGAATTTCTGTTTATGGATGACAACGCCCGTCCTCACCGTGCAAACATTGTAGACGAATGCCTTCAATTGGAGGATATCCCCCGTATGGATTGGTCAGCCTACTCACCGGACTTGAATCCAATAGAGCATGTGTGGGATATGCTTGGCCGACGAATTGCAGCCCGTCAACCCCCTCCCACCTGTCAACCGGAACTTCGGAGGGCATTGCTTGATGAGTGGTGTAATATTCCCCAAGATCAGATTGATAATTTGATACTCAGCATGCCTATGCGTTGTAAGGCCTGTATTGCATCGTCCGGGAGACATACTCCATATTAACCATCATACTAACCATGTTATACTGTTTTTTTTTTTGTAAATAGGTTCTTTTTTGAAATTTGCTCCAGGGAGTAAAAATCGCAATTTTTATTAATTATGTCAAACATATAGCAGCTGTTTTGCTCTTTTACCTTTTGTTTAATAAGTAGACTTTACAAATAAGTCAAATTTGTTTTTGCTTCTGTCTCTTTCTTTGCCTGAACTTGATTATCCTTAATTTATGGACATGAGTGTATTATCTTTTTCTAATTTCTAAGGGGGATTCAACGGTCAGTGGACAAACTTTGATGAGCAGTACAGCTTACTAAATGATACATATTTTTATGCAGGAACGACGCATTGAGGCCCGAAAATGAAACACGGAAAGAAAATCATTGTTTATTGACAACATTATTGCAAAGTGCTTCTTTGATTCAATGTATACAATATATGCTCAATAACCACCAATTAAACATGCTTGGTTAGCATCGACGCAATAATTGGCGATCCATTCCAAACATGCCAGGCATTTCACGTAAACTTGATAACGAGATCCACACTTTAGTCAACTGGAATCTCGTAAATGAAACAATAAAGTAAGAATAAAATAGAGAGTGCATCGGGGTTACCAGCCAGAGGACTTGAAACTTGTTGCGTGACAGGTATCAGTTTGCACTCGCTGCTGCGAGAAATGTACTTGAAAATATGTTCGTTCCTCACCTCGTCACTTCCGACTATATATTTCCATACAAAAATATATTTCAGTGAGCTACCCCCTTCAAAGGTTATACAGCGGTCATTGAATCGCCCTGTATATCCTCATAGCTTGAAAATGATATCCACATAAATCCTTTTTACATTAATCGTTAACAAGTTGAGTCTGTAACATTATTGTTATCATATTAATAATTATTGTTATTAATAATATTCTTATCATTAATAATATTCTTATCATAAAAACATTATTGTTAACATTATCACTATAACCTACCCTTAAATGTGAAGGATTCAAGCTATTAAATTAAGGTATTGACATAACTATGACGCCGCAACCTACTGTAATAGGTAATTGCTAGAAAGCATTTTCATACTGCATGGTTACTATAGTACTTACGTTGGTAGTACTTTGCGAAACATGACTGGCATCCCGAAACGCCTGTGTTATTTATAATGGTGTTCAAACCCTTGCTTAGCTGGGATTTCATATTGGAGTACACTGCAACAGAACTTCCTTTTGGACCGATATCGAAATTGACAGATAGGTTTCTAGGAAGAAATGAAGACATCAGTTAAAAAGGGCAAGTAAAAGGACTGAGTTTTCGATTTAAAACAGAAAAGTAAATGAAAATGGTTGTATTATTAAAATAATATTTTTATTTCAAATATTTCCGTCTTCGCTTATATAATATTTGCAACTCTATTAGGTTTGGGTTAATTTGTATTCTTAATTTAAATCGCTTTTCACGTCTGTAGCTATATCACATTTGTTTATTATACCACATTGAGAGAGTAAGAATTTATAACATATTTCTTTCAGTTTGCTTTTATAATACAAAATAAATTTAAATGTAAATGAAAATTACATAAAATTACAAAATCATATTTGCTTTTTATGTGAAAGAATATTGAGGAACGAATATTAATGAACAAGTATTTTAAAGATCGAATATTAATGACATATTAAAAGGATACATAAATCGAAGGTATTGAAGTAAGACATGTTACTGTTTCAAATAAAAGACAAATCCGAAATGCGACATGAAAATTGTAAGTATTGCTTGATATCCGAAACACAACATCAAACTTATATATATTGCAGGGCAAATCGAATGAAAATCAAAATTATGTATTTTACTGAACATCAGGAGTGGAACGACAAGTATGTATACTGCTAGACATCCGAAATGTAACATCTTGAATGAAGCTTACAAAAGGAGTGAAATGTGCACCATGTGTATATGCCTCGATAAGATATGCAAATGGTTAGCATTTTAGTGCAGACGTCGCAGTATCATAGAGAGACTTACAGCGCGTAGAGACACTTACAAGCGATATACAGTGGATAAAAAAAGTATTGGCAATTGCCTATAAATGATCATATTTGCTAACAAAGTTTACAAATTTTATTTTAACATAGCGATTACAGAAGGCGAAAAGACAAACAAATATAACGAAATTTTCATTTAAATATTTTTTTAGTCAAAATCTACGAGAAAAAATCCAAAATTTACATGATAAAAAAAGTATTGGCAAAATTATGAAATTGACAAAATTATGAGCGAAAACAAAATCAGTATATGTTTAGTACTTTGTATGCATACCTTCTGCACCTATAACAGCTTGTAATCTATTTCTCATAGAGGTCTTTAAGGTCTCTAAGGTCTTTGTTGTACTGTTGGGAATTTTGTGCCACTCTTGCAAGAGTACACGTTTGAGGTCGTCTTTACTTGAAATTTTATATTTCTTGATTTCTAGATCCAGCAGGTGCCATAAATTTTCAAATGGATTGATGTCAGGCGATTGAGGTGGGGTTTTTAATTGGCGAGGAGCATTGTAGAGTAGCCATTCACGGGTGAGATTCGCTGTATGCTTGGGGTCATTGAAAAACGAATGATGTTCCCAAGCCAAGATTTTGGGCACCGATTTTTAAGTTATGGCGCAAAATGTCAATGTATGTACGTGCTGTCATAATACCATTAATAAGATGCAGGTTGCCAATTCCATTAGCTGCCATACAGCCAAAAAAAAAAAAAAAAAAAGGCTGCCTCCATCATGTTTTACAGTAGCAGTTAAATGTTGCTTTTCCAATTCAGTATTTGGCCTCCTCCACACATATCGTCGTCCATCACTGCTGAAAATGTTAAACTTTGATTCGTCGGAAAAAATAACTGTGTTCCAAAACTCTTCAGATAAATCAACGGCGGATTTTGCGAAATCTAACCTCTTTCTCCTATTTATTTCAGAGATGAATGGTTTCTTTCTAGCTGCCCTTCCATAGTAACTTCTCTCGTGTAAAACATTCCGTACAGTCTGTACGCTGAAAGTCTTTTGCGAAGTGAAAGCAACATCTCTAGCTATCTGGGATGCACTTATTTTAGGGTTTTTCTTAACCTTGTTAATAATGACAAGTTCTTCTCTTGTAGAAAATATTCGAGTCGTCCACTTCTAGTCTTATTTTCCGTTGATCCTGTTTCCTTGAACTTTTTTTACAACACTTCTGACAGTAAATAAACTTATATTGAACTGCACTCCTATAGCACGATAAGTTGAACCTTCATTTATGAGCCTAATAATCGTGTTTTTAACACTAACGTCCAACTCCTTCGATTTTGAAGTCCTTTTACTGCAGTAATAGCAAAATAATGCTTAGACACTTTTGAAGTAGTTTTGCAGACTTTATACCGGTAGAGTTTCTTATCAGTCGAAACACGTGACTTCAATGTAGCAAAATTTGCATAGCAGTTAAAACTTTGCCAATACTTTTTTGACATGCAAATTTTCGTTTTGAAAGAAAAAAATCGTAGAAAATGCAAATTAAAATAAAATTTTTACTATTTTTATATATCTAAGATGTCGTATTTAATTACGACAGCTAAAATTGCATAACATTTTATTTATTTGTCAATATGAATAAATTAAGGCAATTGCCAATACTTTTTTTACCCACTGTATATAAAGAGAACAGAAGGCTGTTTTTTAATATTGGAATTGTTTTTTTTTCACAAAGCGTTTTTTTTTTTTATAACTCTTGAAGAACAGGAACATCAATTCTGATGAGAATTGTAACGAATAGAATTTTCGGGTAATCCTTGAAAGGAATTGATGTTTATATTGGACCTAATCAAATCACAATAATGCAATGATTGCCCCAGCTTCGGTGCACCTTTACATGTGAGGACAGGTATACTGTACGAATAGTATTGATGGATCGCACTGCAACACCAGGAAGCATAGAGCAAGAAAAAGAGTCTGTTGCGCTACACAATGTGTCAGCATGTACCATTCAACGTTGTTTCAAGCACAAGGGAATTTCAGAAAGGTATCCTTTTCTGTAGATCAGGGGTCCCCAAATTTTTAAGCCTAATGGTCACAAGGAATCCTACACATACATGAACACTAAGTTCCAAGGGCCCAGCTAGCTCATAATGCTAACATACTGTAGTTTTGAATTACCCGCAAATTTTTGTATCGCAACTAGCCGACTTGTGAAAGCAGCATGGTCTGACATACCTCACAAAAACATCCCCAAAGCCTCTTTTGTTCAATGCTGAGACATGTAACAGCAGTTATCGTCAACTGGGGAGCTTTCACAAAACGCTGATTTCTCTGTATTCTTCGCTGATTGCTCCATAAACGCTGATTGCTCCATTTCCATTAAACCTGAAGATTCGTGATGATTGACTTGCATGAGTGTTTGGGTGCATTTCTATTGGCAACGGGACGTCAACTCTGACGAATCAGATTAGCAATCGAGAGTGATTGACAGTAGTGATTCACTACTGTTAATCCTTCTCGATTTAGTAATTCACTACTGCCAATCATTCTCGATTTAGTAATTCACTACTGCCAATCATTCTCGATTTAGTAATTCACTACTGCCAATCATTCTCTATTTAATAATTCACTACTGTCAATCATTCTCGATTTAGTAATTCACTACTGCCAATCATTCTCGATTTAATAATTCCCTACTGTCAATCATTCTCAATCGCTAATCTGATTCTTTAGAGTTGACATTGCATTGAAGTCACGTTGCCAATGGAAATGTACCCTTATGGCAATCACAACAAGCGTTTCTCAACCTTTCAATATTTGCGACCCAATTTTCAATTATAATTTTCATCGCGGCCCCCCTCATACAATAACAACGTATACAAAAATAATGTGTTTTTAATATTTTTGATACTAAAGATAAACTACAACCTGAATTACAATTCTTACAAAATTACCAAGAATAAGAGTGCATTTTCATTGGTAACGCGAAGTTAACGCGACGTCAACTTTGATTAATCAGAGTAGCGAATGAGATTGATTGACAGTAGTGATAATTCTCAATCGCTAATCTGATTCGTCAAAATAGATGTAGCGCCAGCGTCATGTTGCCAATGAAATACACTCTAATAAAATTTATTGATACACCCTAATATTATGATGTATTAGGAGTCAAATAAAATCTAAAAAATAATGTATATAGTAAATTTATTCTAAATCTTCCTGAAATGCTCTCACCCAACAATTTCGATCTGGAAGTTCCTCTGTACCTCAGTTCCCCAGTCTAGAATAGCAAATATGTCAGATGGAGTTGAACACCTTTTATCTGTTAAAAGTTAAAATATGATGAGTTATTATATAATATTTAAATATTAATTTAATCCTTTTTTAAATAAATTTTGAACCGAAAACATGCGGAAATAAAAAAGATTAAAAAAAAAAAGCGTATTATTTAGGAAATCTGTTTATTACACAGTAGCACATAAAATGAAAAATTCATTTGCTATATTGATACATTATTTTGTTATTGATTGTACTGTAAACTATTTATTTATCAATAAACTTTACCTCCATTTAATGAATTTTTGTGCAGTAAAAGCTTTTTTTAGTTTTTTTTATTATTCAATTCCTTCTATCAGCTCACATTCTCCCTATATATATCTTGTTGAAATTTTCAATCGTTAATAAAATACTTTTTACTCATCCACTCAAGTTCAAATACAATTTTTGAACTTGTAGTGGATGACACTTGATGTTAATACAGTTTTTCAAATATTAATTCAGTAATTAAATTTAATTAATTAATTTAATTTTTTTAGATTTAAGTTGCATATATATACCAATAGATGGCGCCAGATAAATTTTAAAAAATGAATAAAAATTATTTATAAAGGTGACAATAAATAATTTTCTTTTACAATAAATATATATATATTTTTTTCACTGATAATGCAATATAGTGAAAAAAAGTAGTTTAAAAATTGACTTAAAACTTTTTTTTTATATTACTTGTTTTTCAATTTATCTTAAAAATGATTATAAAAAGAGCTAAAATATGGATTGGTAACTTTCCAAGTTATTTTTATTGTGGCCTGATTCTTATCTCTTATTATCTGCTAATTCGTTTTAGAGGCTGAATTATTTGCAATAAATTTTCAGTGATGCATTATTGAAGGGGGGCTAAAATATTTTCCGTGATACATTATTTATACAGAAATGTTATTCATTAGAATGTGAAAATATTTTCTATCACATTAAAATATATATTATATTAAACATCTTAGCTTTCAATCCAATAAAAGCTTTAATGATTGCCATTTGAACCTTCAAATAAATGAACTTTTCGAAAATGCCATTTTTTTTCAAAGGTTTAGGTTATTTTCTTTCATGTATAAAAGTCAGTTATTTGGAATTGTATTGTTTAAAATAGAAAGAATATTAAAATGAATATTTTTTTTTTAGTTAAGTAAAATTGGTTCTATCCCATTCCCATTACAATCTGTACTGATAAAAAGCAACCAAAATTATCTCAAAATATATACTGTATATAATTGGTGCTACATTAGAATATTTTTAATAACTCTTCTAAATGGTACGTAAGATTTACCCGGTTATAAAAATAGTTAAAAAATTCAAAATAAATACTGTCACATTTAGGATCCCTTAACAAGAGCAATTAAATGCACAATTATTTATTAATATTTTCTACATATGCATTTAAAAATAAATTAAGGCTTCAATGTTCTATCCTCCTAATGAATCAGATGACGCGGAAGTGCAATTCAAATGTTTTTGTGAATCAATGTCAATCCCAGTGAATGTTGAGAGAAAGGGAAAAAAAAAATTGTAGCATACCAAGGGAAGTATCGGATCTCAAACACTCAGAAGAGGCTTCAGCTGTAAGAAAGAACATTCATTAACACCAGAATTCTAAAACTCATTAGTACGTATTCATAGAAATTAATTTTAAAAGTATTCAATTAAAAATATTCTTCCTGCCGAATTCCATCAGTGTCGAGCCAATGAATTAATTTCGAGCCAAGTTCACTTACAAGGTTGCATATTGTAAGACAAAGCATTCATCTTGATAAATCCATTTCCTTTTAAATTCAGAAATATTTACAAGTTTACAAGAAACTTTTGTAACAACATGAATTCAATTTGGAATACTATTTCTATTCAATTTGAAACTATTTTTCAATAATGAAATAATGAATAAGAACACTGATAGAGTTACTAATGTCAGGATCAATGCTTTAAAAATATGATACAGAGTACTCCAGAAATATATCTTCCCTACTTTAAAAAGAATCCTCCAGGAGTACTTAAATACGATCAAAAGTTCTCCAGGAATAACCTTTCTCTAACCGGCAGAGATCATACGAAAAATAATGCTAAATCACTTGGTGGTTATCTCTTACTGTACATAACCTTAACTTTATATACTTTATTGGAGAAGGTTCTCCTGTGTTTCTCAATAAATGACAGCATAATAAAATGCAATTGGATGGATATATCGTTAAAATTATTAGCATAGAATTAGAATTGCTAATTATTAGCAAAGAATAGAGTAAAGCATACAACTACCAAAAAGCAACAAATAAATGCTAGCAACATTGAGGTGTCTCTATGTTGAGATGAAACATAGAGGTACCATCTGTACTATATTTCTCAACGCATGTAATAATGGAATGGAATTGGATCAGTTCAAACTGAGAGGCTTAATAAATAAACATCCCCTAATTAACACATTTATTTAGAAGGGAATTTAGTTTTCCAGTTCTTACCTAAAATATCATTGAAAACTTCCGACGACTTCTGGATACTGTTTATGATCTCATTCACTTCTTCTTGAGCACGCTCAACAGGTTCGGCGCCCAAGTAACTTGTGTATAATAGATAAAATTTATAAACTTCATCTGGAACGTTTCTTAAGTTATCGAAATTTCTCTCTCTCTCACACCATTGGTAATTGCTTCGACTCCCAGAATCAGTTTCATCTATTAAACCTGTTGGTCCATAATACATACGAAGAATTTGACTCAGCTTCATTTTTTGGAAAGTTTCAGGTTTGTCTGAAATTTTCAGTCCAATTATAAGTCCATCAATTGCTCCTCGAATAACTGAATTAGTGACATACTTATTGTTGTTTTCATTCAAAACATAGTAAGTTGGACATGAAGCATCATTCCACATTCCATTAGGAACAAAAGTGATAGGTTCGTTTCTCTTGTAAATTTTGTTCGCATAGTGGGAAACCAAAGTTCCAAGAGTTACTGCATAGAGACGATTCACTTTCACACTACCTAGATTTTCGTCGCCTTGTCCGGATTGTAACGAGCGGATTACTTCGTTGGCACTTCGTTCGTTGTTTCCTAGTAATCCTGCTTGAATTCCTAAAAGAACTTTGCTTAAAGAAAAGGCATGCTTCCATTTCGAATGCACACTGACCACGCCGTATTCTCTTGGGTGCTTAACGGTACCGTCTTCCAACAATTCTTCATTTCCCCATGCAGTTCCATTAATAGTGTGGGAGAGCATAAAATGTAGTGCACATTTCTCATCATCTGTAAAATCTCCTGTCTCAAATTCATATTTCGGTCTCGAAACAACGTTGAAAAAGTACGTTTCAAAATCATTGGCGTATCTTGCCGAAGAAGTCCAGGCTCGGAAATCTCCGGATAAATCATCCACTTTGAAACTCATCAATAGCTTTCTAATAAGATCAGTTGTTGTCACTGATGGTTGCCTAGTTTCGTATCTTTCTATTAAGGAAATGAATGTTTCGATTGAACTTGGTAATGGTAGATCTTGCCCATTGACTTTTTCGGGTATAGTTCCTCTTTCGTAACATCTTTTCAGGCCATTCCGGGAGAAATCTCCGACATTCATAAAAGGCGAAGCAATAGGAAGAAAAGCTGTAAAATGAAAGAAATATTTTCAATACTGCAAAGCAATTTTGTAAATTTAAATCTGTTTTTGTGTGGGGGATAGAAGAAATCGCATAAAAAATATCCCGGAACTTCAGATTGTTTACAACACATTTAAAGAATTTAATGCTTTAAATAGGGAATACAAAAAAAAAAAAAACCTACATAGAAAATATGTCAATCAATGTAGCTAGAAATTGGTATTCTAAACAAGGACAAATTGAATTTACACACAGGAACATTTTTAAATGTTTTATTTGCTTATATAGATTCAAAATGTGCATTTAAAACTATTCATTGTAGTCAAGTACGCCTATTTTCTTGTTCAAAATCACTTCCGCTCCTTCCTAATAATAATCTAATAAATAACATGGTAATATGATGATATAATAGTCGGTGGGTCATCATTGGATTCTTATTAATCTGCATGTAATTTACAGTCATCAGTTGGTTTCTTTTTAAATCACATTTCTTAATTAATTTTTATTTAAAATATGCATATACTTTTAAATCGCACCAAAAGGACAGCATAAAAACAGCTTTGAGTACTCAAATGTTTTACTGTAAGTCCTAAATAATCCTTATGACTTTCTTCAATATTGAATATTGCATTTAGAAGTTTAAAATGTAATGAATTTCATCTAAATTAAGTGCAACTACTCTGGCTGAACTGTTTTTCCACCAATATGCACAAAAAAATGAACAAATTTTTATTATTTAATTTTGATATTACAAATTATTTAAGTAGACAGACTAATTTCAATTCTAACCTCACACAGTGATTGTCAAACTTTCATATTTGAGAATCCCTCAAATAAGAGAACATTTTCAGCATGCTGCTATGCGAAATTTTGATTTTTATTTAGTTTATTTTGAATTAACAATAATATAAAATTAGCAGGTTTTATTATTTATTTTAGCATCCTTTAAACAAGAGAATACTTTCAACGATGATTCAAGCTGATGTTTTTTGTGGGAAAATTAATGTAATATTCCATATTCTCTTCTTTATGTTTTAAAAATAAAAAACATTTCTAAGCAGGTTTAAAAAGTAGGTGGCGTTTTTTGTGAAAATAAATTTTCAATTCTGCTGAGAAATAAAAAGAGCATTCTTTAATCAATTCCGATATTTTCAGAAATTCAACTAATCTTCGCACTAGAAATGCATAATTTAGGTCTAACTTACATGAAGGAAAATCTTTTTAATACCTTTAACTAAAACAAAAGAGGTGAAAAATCAAGTTATCTAATGTGCTCTTTTGAAATTCTGATTTTGTTTGTTGCAATTTCAACAGCTCATTCAAATAAGTCAATTGAAATGTATGGAATTAAAAAAGAATGAAATCAATTCATAATAATCTTTTTCTCTATTATTTTTCTCGATATTATTAGAGTGATGAACATCCTCTTGAAGCTTAATATAAAATTTGTTACTTTCAAAAGAATAAAAGAAAGTCATTTTCATATAACTACATATTGGTGGAAAAGAAATTCTAAATTTATTGATTAAATTATTTTGCGTTTCAAATTCTTCTCTGAAAATTTCAAAAATTATTTCAAACAGTAATTTGGAAACTATGTTAGCCCATTTCTAAACGATGTTTAAAAGAAACAGTCATAGCACGTTATTCGAGTAATTTAGCTCCCTTCCAGATTTCACTAAGTTAAGAATTTTCAATAAGTTTAGAAGAAAGAATCTATTTTCATAGCCTGCAAAATCGGTCTAAATCACTTCAAAAGATAAAAAACAAAAAATAAATAATTGCTCTCTCTAAATAAGATAGTCATTGATTTTTATTTAAACTTGGCTATGTTGTATAAGTAAATTCTTTCAAGCAATAGTCTTAAAACCTCAAGGAAAGGATCATTGAAATATTTCTTAGAGATTGCCGTAAATCAATCAAAACAATCAGCAAAATTAAAAATTTGGAAGACACATTTATCAGGAAGATTTTTCAATTTCTTTTTAAAAATCAAAAGCCCACACAAAAATTTCTAGTTTTAAAATTAGTATTCTGCTCTATAAATGTATAAGAATTCCATTTGCAAAAGGTTTTGCTTACATTATAGAAAAAAAGATCCCTAAGAGGTCAAAATAAGTGAAGCTTACCAAAAAATGCAATAAAAGCTGTCCCAGCATTCATAGTAAACATTTTTCTAGAAGAAAAAGCATATATAATATAGAAAGCAACACAAGAAAAGTTCAATAAAATAACTGAATTTGCATAAAAGGAACTATCGAGTTTATTTCAATTATGTACATTTTTCAGATCTTTTATTAAACATTTCATTCGTACATCACATTTAAATTATACAAAAATTAATCAAACAATTTATCAATTTGATGTCTTAGTTATACTATTTTATATCTTGCTTATAGAGTATATTCATAATAAAAAAAGTCTTTGTAGTATTTCTAAATGTGCGATAACAGTGGGGAAAATTGATAATATTCTTGATAATATTAGAGAACAAAATTTTTGGAAATTTTAAAATTAAGAATTATCAAAAATATTTTCGAAAGGCTTTCGAAGTTCAAGCATAAAAAAATTTAAAGTGGAATTGTAGTTTCACAAAGTTTCGGCAAATTATATGAAAAATTTGATTTTCAAATTATTTAAATTTTTCAAAATATCCTATTTATAATGAACAAAATTCAGCATTCTTTTGAAATAAGTTTCTATCTGATACATTAAATTGAAATAAAAACATTATTTTTCCTACACCCATAATTATTCAATCCTTCCTTATAATGCAAAAGAATTCTTATTAAAATGTTTAAATATATAATTTGAAATCAATTAAAATCTGCAATGAAACAAACAATTGTAACACTCAACATATTCTATAAAAATTACTTGCATAACTTTTATTAAAATATAATATTTCTTGAAATTTTAATAGTGAAATGTTAGTCAGATAAATTTTAAAAATTTAATACTTTATTTTTTTAGCCATTTGAAATTAGAACTTTTAAAGAATGAGAATAATTAATAATCAATTATTTTTAAGGAAATCTTTTTCTGTAATGTTCTTCAGTACTGCATAATACTACTTTAATTTCACTAAACTTCACGGTACAAGAAAATAGAAATAGATTATTAAAATGTATATCACTTGAATATGCATAATTATATATATAGGTTTTTTTGTATCTAATAATAGGTTAGTTATGTAGTAATAGGTTCTTCAATAGATGGAAGAATTTCCAAGAAATTAACATAAAAATGTGGAAAGCCCTAAGCCATTTCTACCATTTTCCAGTAACATTGTGAGTAAATGCTGAGAATTTCAATTCATTCTATTAAATGGGATTTTAATGTTTAGAGAAAAGTTCTATAAAGCCTTTCTAAACACTACGTGTGTGAAAATGTTAGAGAAAAATGATAAAAAATTTGGTTTATCTATTTATCTTGATGGGAAATCTTCATAAATCTAAAACAATTAATAAATGAACAAATTCAATCTGCTGCTGTTTAATCTTACTGTTCAAACCTACTATTCGAACCTGACAGCTGTTACATTTATAACAACTGTAAGGTTTACTGTTGCTATAAATTTGTTTATTTTCAAAAACACATCGAACACTCAAATACCTGACAGCTGTTAAATTTATATACAGCTGTAAGGTTTACTGTTGCTATAAATTTGTTTATTTTCAAAAACACATCCGATCACTTTAATACCAAAAAGATATTTTAAGCTTAAAGAAAATTAACGGATCGAAATTTGCAATTTATTTTCAAAATAAATGCCTTCATTCTTCAGGTCGAAAATAAATGAAATATTTGTGATACTTATATGTTCCTTTTGATTAATATTAGCATAATAATATTAATAAAAACCTATTTTTTGTGCACTTTTTTTTTGTCAATATTTTGTTATTGGTCGTATTATGTTATCCTTCGACTGAAATCTATGCCATGGAATAATACGCATAATTTAAGTAGCAAAAACAATAAAAGCATCATTCGAGTAAAGAGAATTTAGGGGTCATTCCCTAATCTCGAAGACATTGAATTGCATTCAAACGAATGAAAATTTAAATAGAAAAAGGCCTTTTATTTGAGAAATGTTAATATATTTGTACATTCAATATATCCTAGGTGAGCGAGAATTGAAAACCTGTATAGATAGGAAACCATCAATAATATTATTTATTCAAATGTTGCAAAGGTATTATTTATCTACATGTATTCAAGGAATTTTCGTCATATCAAATTTCACAACCATCTTTAAATGTCGCATCAAAGCGCTATTTTTGTTTTTATTAGATGGTGTCGGATCGATAATTTTCCATTTTAATTCAAAGTATAGGCTCTAATGCGTTCAGAAGAAAAATGAATTAAAGAACATGTCTTTGATTAAAAATAACGTAATATTTATAAGAGTAACACATTTTTATAAACGTCTATTTCTTATTTCTTGATCTGTTCTGGTGATACACAAGAATCTAGCATATCATTGGTTATGAATACAGTAATCTAGAAAAATTATTATTCAGTACAGTTAATTTGAACCCAAAATAATATTTTAGAGAGAATAGGGAATATATAATAGAAACCACATAAAAAATATCTTGAAACTTCATGAGTAGTTATAAAATATATTGTTTGTGACACATAAATAAATAAATTCATTCAATAAAATCAATTAATACGTTAAAATAAATTCTTTTCCACGGTAAACAGGAACAGCATAAAAAAAGCCCACATAGAAAATATCTCGCGATGTAGATAGAAATTGATTTTCCAAACAATGAAAAGTTGAAGTTGCACACCGGAACATTTTGAAGTGTTTTATTTTCTTCTCTAGATTCCAAAATGATTCCTTCTCTAGATCCTAGCATTTCAAACTATTCATAGTAGTCAAGTACGTTGATTTTCTTCTGGAATTTCAAATCACTTTTGTCACTTGAAGATTCTACTTCGCATCTAATAAAATTGATAATGCCATGATATAATACTGGGGGTTTTATTCTTTCTAATTCGCATATTATTTTGACATTACATTTTTATTTTTATTCAAAATATTCATTTGATGGAATTTTTTTTTTATATACCCCATAAAAAATGACAGCATAAAAACAGGTTTGAGTGTATCATCAATACAACATATAAAATGATACTTACAAGCATATGATATATTAATGATATGCATATTTGTCTTTATAACAAAGCCAAAGTTAATACCATCAATACAAAGGCATATAAAATGATACTTACTAAGAAAGTTGTATAAATTTTCAACACTGCGAATAGAGTGCAAGAGCAAATAACATCGTTGAAAACCACTGAAAGCCGACTTCCTGCTATTTTGCACAAGTTCACCTAACTCAGACTTTGAACTTGCCTTTATTTGCTTTCTACCTATTTCACCTAGGTATCTTATCTTGGAATTCTTGGTGTTCCTTCTTCGGCGATTTTTATCATTGAAAAGTCATTTTATCAGGCTGCTTACGAGCGTTTACTTGCTGCAAATGTTGTGCGATCTATCGAAATAAAAAATGGGGAGATAAAATTTTATCTTAACTCCAGAGGCCTGTTTGGGTACTTCACCTTAGAAAGACATTCAAAAATCATCGAATACAGGAATTAAAAATAGAAATACAAGGGAATTATAAATGACATTCAAAAAACTACATGGAATCATAATTTACGTTTCATATCAATATAGACAGTAAAAAAAAAATTGGTTATTGCCATTTTCTACGTAGGTCACATTAATTGCTAACATTATATCAAGATGATAATCAGTAGGAAGTCATGATAATCTCGTTCTTACAATGTAACTCTAACAGATTAATATTTTAGTTTTTCTAAGATATTAAATCTGTGGAGGTGTGTGTTTTCGCATGTTCAATACAAGCTATTTTAATACCTCTACGAGAAAATCTGAATTTGTTATAACTGATAAATTACAAAGATAGTTTTCATTCAGTGAAAAATATTTCATTAAAAAATAATGCTATTACTTTATTACATTTTATAACAAAATTATGAAAGTCATGAAAACAGACATAGATTACCTTCCTTGAAAATGGAATATTTTTAAGTATTACTCTTATTATGAAAATAAAAGGGGATATCTAAATGAGATTAAGAAAACGACACGAAATCATAATTCGGAGGATTATTTAAAACTGAAAGATTAAGATTCAATTTATTCATTTCATATTTCAAATAACTATTTTTAAATTCACTTCGAATTATTTAAGAAAATTTTCACGTTCTATAATAAAATTAGTAAGTATTTATCCAAAAAAAGACACTTGAAGAATCTAAGAGGGATACATTGATGTATTATATATATTGTTAAACTGTAAAATGTGTGGGAATTTTATACTGCAAAAATAACAGTAATAAAAATTGTAAGAGGATATTAGTAGAAAATCAACGGATACTATGTAAAAACTATATTCAAACAATTCATTCAAAATTATTTTCGATCGAGAAAATTTTTCTTTTCTCAAGTGAATATCTACACCTGTCAATAGCAAGTTGGCCTCCTTTGGCGCGCAACACAGCTTCAACCCGCCTTAGCATGGATTAATACCACCACTTAATACCAGTTAAATACCACTTCCACCTGATCACGTGCCTTCCACGTCATCCAGGCGAGTTCATTGCAAAATGTAGGGGTGGTCATAACGTTTTGGCTCTTGAGTGTATAAGGTTACTGAAAGTTTGGGATGTTTGTATATTGCCTTTACAAACTTTAAATTACAAATAAAAAAAAATCCTCAATGAAAAATGAGGATGCAAATTGAATAATCCCAAGCAGTACTCGGTTGAAAACTAAGTCATAGCTTTAAGTGATTACCAAAATTTTTTAACAAAACACTTAACTTTCAATGGCTAACTTTGATGGCAAGTTTATTTGACACAATGAAAACACACAACCACTCATTTTGATTTATGTGAATTCTAAAATGTACATTTAAAACTATTCGTCATAGTCAAGTACGCAGATTTTTTTGTGGAAAGCTGGTTCAAAATTACTTTTGAAACAATCATTTGAAAATGCTACTTCGCATCTAATAAAATTCATGGTAATGCTATGATTCATTTGATGGAATTGTTTTATATACTACACACACACACAAAATGGCACTTAAAAAGTAGCACAAAAAAGGACCGCATAAAAATGTTTGTAGTTGAGTGTTGCATGTTCATAGTTCGTATTACTTTTGGAATGGGCTATATAAGAATGTTGTAATTTAAAACAGGAAATAATTTAATTGTTAGGAAAAAAATCATTCATTTCAATAAATATTCTTTTAAACTCTTCTTTAGGCAGAGAATTTAAGGAATCTTGAAATTAAAACGGAGCACTCTTTTCTTATAGGAAATAATAAAACCCCACAAGCAAAAATTCTAAAATTTATGAAAATAATAAAATACATTTTGGCAATCTTTAGTTAAAAAACAGAAATTTTAGTGAAAACAACTTTGATTTATCTCGTTGTTCAATCATTATTTTGCGATATTTTCTCATATATTCCGATTGGCGTCGTTCTAGAAAAAGCATTATCATACGATTCAATTGGTATTCAATACGATTCAATTGGTATTCAATACGATTCAATTGGTATTCAATACGGTACTTGCTTTCGCAAATCTTGCTTATTTCCTTTTTCTAACTCTCACAATTGCTTTTATGTCTAAAAATAAGCATCTGTTTCTATCATTTTATTTAATTAACTGTTTAAATTTGAATGTCAATTTGTAGAAACAACACTTCTTTAAAGTAAAAATAATTTTTAAAAAATACTTTACTTAATTGATTGCAGTCAAAGCAAACACAAGATGTTAGCAAATAAGTCACGATAATAGAAAGTAAGTTATGCTTTTCAAGTCAATGTAAAAAATGGCCAAACGTAAAAGAATAAAATCAATACAAATGAAAAAAAAAGAACTTTAAAGTAATGGAATCTAATCTCTTAATTCAATTTTTAAACAAATGTAAAAACAAAATCTTAATTAAAGCTGGATTTTAAGGATTACTACGTCTATATATATTACTAGATCTACATCTGTAAATTCCAAAATGCAGTTGTTTACGAAGTGGAAACAACATACATTGCAGTAAGCGTCTTTACCTCTTATGATAACATAAATTATACTTATTTAAAAAATATATTAAGATTATATACACTTGATATCTATAACAATAAAAATAATTACTATAATTAGTTTTTTTTAGAATAATCTAATAATCTTTAGTAAATATAATAGTATTACTTTAGTAAATAATTTAGTAATAATCTTTAGTTTTTCTAACTAAAAATCTTTAGATGCTTTTAGAATATTTAGATACTTTAATTAATCATTTGTTATATGTACATTAAATAGTTATATTGTGATTTTTTTTTTTTTTTTTTTTTTTTTTTGCATTTGAATAAAATGAGGTCAATTTAACAAATGCACAAAATATAAATTTCTTACATAACTCAAGATTATTTTATATTGATTCTGGAGGATTTTATTATAATATACAAATTATTTGTGCTTTTTTGAATATCAATTTATGAAAACAAAATCAAGTTCTTACTGATATATTTTCGCCTTGTTAACTGTCTCTTTTCTCTTCATTTGTCTTTCATTAAAAGAACGCAAATTATATAAACTCATTTATCAAATAAAAGTATTTTTGTAAATTATTTTTTTAAAATATTTCTATTTTTTTTATGCTTATTCAAAAATTTCACTGAGAAATCCATTAAAAGAACCTTCAAATTATGTATGTAAAAGCTATGTACTTAAAGCACATGAAAATGAAATAAAGTGAAAAGTAGCCAAAGGTCGAAAATAAAAAAGATTGTTTGTATTTAAAGCAATATATTTTATATGAACATCAAATAAAAAAAAAAATATTAGACCATTCTATATATATTAAGCAAAGGATAAAATGCTGCAAAACAAAATTTTTCAGAATACAATGAAAAAAAATTTCCTTATTAATCTCCTTTTAATAAAATTTAAAACATAATATTTAAAAAAGACATAATATTATTCTCAATGTAAAATTTTCATAAATGACTTTTTTTTTTGCTATTACGAATTCTGTCCTAGAAACAAAATTCCTTCATGTCATTGTTTCATATCCGTTTTGTAGAATGTGAAGAATATAATTTTTTGAAATACTATTTATTCGTTATTTATTTACAATAATTATGTTTTAGCTTTTTAAATAAATATATATTTAATTAATAAATACTATTCGCTATACAAGAAAAGTAATCTTATGTCTAATTAGATTTAATTCAATGTTAAGTACTATGGATTTGGATAGTTGATTTGCAGTGTATTTCAAATTGCAGTTGGACTAGAGCGTCCAAAGAAGTGTGTCACATTAGATCGGAGTTATTTCTTTCATTTAGGTTTCAAATAATATAACCCGTACGACAATCAGAGAGATTTTCAAAACAATCTTTTATGATAAATTATTTTTCTAATTAAGTAGAAGCAATAATCAAATATGCTCCTATTTATACTATAAATATAATTTAGATCCTAAATTTATGTATTCTTAAACTACTCTAATCTATAATATTCATTTCTGAAATATTATTTTTTTAAAGAAAATTGAAGGCATTCAGAGAGATTTTAAAAAATGTACAGTTTATTTATGATAAATTATTTTTCCAATTTAGCAGAAGCTATAAAAAGTGCACTATTATTCACCACCTAAATAGAATTTTATGATCCTAGAATTCTGTATTCTTAAACAATTTTAATATCCTAATTTTTAATTACTGGGACATCATTTCCGAAGAAAAATTCTACTCAATCAGAGAATCATTAACAATATTTACAATTTTTTATGATAAAAAAATATATGTATTATAAATATAATATTATGTTTCTAGTATTATGTGTCCTTCAAAAACTTTAATCTCATAATCATAATTTCTCGAATATTATTTTCGACGAAAACTATAAAACACACACATTAAGAATATTTACAATTTTTATACTAAATATACTCTTCTCCCACTTTGTACAGTAAATATAATTTTATGATCCTAGTATTATGAATACCTAATATAATAATATTTTCAGAAGCATTATTTTCGAAGAAAACTGTAAGACAATCCGAGATCTTTTTTAGGATAATTTATTTTAGCAATTAAGAAGAAGCTATAAAAAGCGCACTACTCTGCTCCACTGTTGGATTGTTGTCGAATATTTCGCACCGAGTTTTAAAACCGTCAACGTTTACGCCAAAACATCTGATTGGATGGAAGAAAAAAGACACTGCCAATGTTTTGATGTATCGTTCTATTTTGAATCCTGATAACGGTTCATTTTTCTTTGAAATAAATTTCTTTTATTTAATGGCATAAAAGTTTGGATCTATGCTGCTTTTACCCATCGACAACAGCGTTCAATTTGTACTATGTAAATTTATGGTCCTAGATTTATGTATCCTGAATAATCTGATAATATTAATTTCTCGAATATTACTTTCGAAGAAAAATTTGATTTTTTGTGATAAAAAAGGAAGAGCATTATTTATGCTCCACTTTTTACTATGAATGTAATTTTATGATCTAGATTTATGTATCCTTCAAAAACTTTAATTTCCTAATATTAATTATTATTTTTGGAGGAAACTGTAAGACAACCAGAGAGTTAACCAAAATATTTACATTTTTTTATACTAAAAATAAAAGCGCAATACTGTTCTCCACTTTTTGTACTATAAATATAATTTTTGGATCCTAGTATTGCGAATATTTAAACAACCCTAATATCATAATAATATTTTCAGGAATATTCTTTTTCATAGAAAATTCAAAGACAGTCAGAAAGACTAATAATATTCACAATTTTTAATGATAAATTATTTTTCAAAAATGCGATGAATAAAAATAAATCTCCTACTAGGGTTCCACTTTGTACTAGATATAGAAATTAGGATTCTAAACATATCATAATAATAATTTCTCGAATATTATTGTCGAAGAAAATTATTATAAGACAATCAGAGAGACTTTTAGTATGTCCATAATTTTTGATTATTGAATTCAAACACATTTCTATGCTCCAATTTGTATTATAAATATAATTTTGTGATCCGAGAATTATTGTTTCTTAAAAGGAACTGTAATATCGTAATATTAGATGTTCTCCTCTTTCTGTACCACAGGCTTCAGGTTCGAATCGTGGCAGTGGCATGGATGTTTGTTAGTTATTTGGAATCCACGTTAAACTATAAGTCTCGGTCTAATTAGCCCTAAAGTGTGCACAAAATGACCATAGAGTAACAAACCGAACCAAACCTCTTTCTGTATGAAGCTGTATATTTAAGTTCTTTCTTCCTGTGGTATGAATATCGTCGGTTTATATTGATATTGTATTGGATATATAAATATATTTATCTTCGAACTTTAAGAAAAACATGTTCTTTGATACTTATCATTAAAGAATGAAAATAAAGATAAAAAGGTTATTTTTATAAATGGTGAGAAATAACATGAACCTACACTATTTTTTTAAGAACTTGTTATTTATATCCAATTTCACGTTTTCATATTATATGTGTTTTTAATAAGTTTTAGTTGATTTTCAGTTTTTGATAAATAATTGTTATTTGTGATATTATAGATAGGCCTGAATGGCCGAGTGGCTGGAGCTCGGTACCACTGGTTTCGGGTTCGAGTCCCGGTGGAGCCATGGATGTTTGTAGTGTACTTAGTACCAGGGAGTTCCGGTGGTGATGCGAAGTAAGTTGTTCTGCAGGATATGAATCTTGTGAAGTTATTTTTAGCAGAATATCTCCATATTGGGGCATTGTAGATAAGATAAGATTTGGGGACATTATTTTGAAGATATAAGCTGAAATGTTTCTCCAACGAAGGTAAGCTTCTGTGCATTTTATTCCAGCATAAACTATCCCATTGATAGTTTAATGTGTTAACAGGGACAAAAATATCTGCATATATGATCGAAAGGTCGTAATCATGTTTTTCATGAAAGAAAGACTGCAATGCACTTTTAAGAAGATTCGTAAGAAGTACTCAATTTCTTTTTGAGCAAGACAACATGGCACCTGGCATCTGTGAAGGTCTGAACTCTCCATAGACGAGTCAACATTTCATTTGCAAAGCTATTTAAGGCGTGTTGTGATCTGTAGAAAACAAGGCTATTTCTCTTCTTACTTTGTTGAAAGATACAATTCTAAGGATCATGGTTTAGGTTAAGTGACCTTCATATGTTTCTTGGAAGGACTGAGATATTAAGACCTATATGCTAGTGCTATTTATGATAAACCTCTTCCAAGTGCTACATAACCTTACCTGAGCTAAGCTTTTCTACCGATCTATTGTACAAAATATGGAATGAAAGAAATGTCCAACTTGATCATCATTTTATCTTGTAAGGTGGTTACTTTCAGGACTCAAATCAACCCTTAGACCTGCATTCAAATCCTCTGGAAAATAAGTTATTCACTAAGATCTTTCCCTCCAATTCAGAGTCGTCCATTTAATTGCAATCACAGAATGTCAGGAATGCATTACAGAATAATTATTAATTATTATTATTTAATTATTTTCAAAAAACTTCCCCCAATAATTGTCTTTAATGAAAATAATGTAATTGTTATATTATAAAATAATGCAAGGTTTTAAAATGATGTTTAATACAATAAATATAAGTATAATGAGCTGTTCATCGAAATTTCTTGTTTTTATTTGAATTTAAGAAAAACATTGATTTTTGGGGTTTTATACTTTTAGTTAATTTGAAATGATGTGGATCTCTTGGATTTAATGAAAACTGTTTGTTTCTCTAATAAAATTATTACTGTAAAATGCAACTTCGATGGCGTGAAAAAAATTGAATAGGAAGACATTTTTTGGGAGAGAAAGTATTTACCTTAGTAATACATAATCCATTTCAATAAATATTTTAAAACTCTTTGCTATTTTTAATGATTTTTTGTTCATATAACATAGAGTTCTTGAACTGCCTTCTTAAATTAAATTTTAAGTTAATTTAACAAAATAATAAATCAGATATCATTATTCTTTAAGCTTTTGTTTCTTCATAAAATCAAACAAGAGTCGAAAAAAAGTTTCGACTTTTATTTGAGCCTAAATCACTATACAGCAAAATTCTATAGAAATTTATAAAAGTTTATGTATCTTTGGGTAAAAAAGGTAAATAAGAATAAACATTTCGCAGAAATATTTTAAATTAACGTAGTGAATCATAACCTCATGTTTATGAATATTAATTGTATAACCTAAAATGTTTGCTCATTTATTAGATTTAAAAATAAAGCGCATTTTAAATAATTGTTTTAATTTTTCTTTTAAGCCTAATATTTTTGTTTTAATATTGATCATCTCAATGTTTACTGTTTGATATCATTATTTATGCGAGTTAATTTCCCTTAAATTATTTAATCATGTTTTAGGGAAACATTTAAAGACAGAAGACTGAATAGACCAAAACCTACGAAATGAAACAAATTGTTGTTTATTCCAACCTCTCCCTCCCCAAGGCTAAAATTATAATATTTATGAAAATTGAATGAAAAAAAATAAAATTTCTAATTGTAAATTATTGTTTTCTTTAATCAAACTCAATTTTCATACATCATAATGGGTGAATTGATCAAAAATATTCTAAGAGAGGGGTTCTCAAAGGATTGGCCCTGTGGTATTCCAGAAAAATATCTACCCCCATATAAAAATAACTATCTCTTTTTGTCAGTTTTCCCATTCAAAAGGCAACTTTCATTACAAACAACTAGCCTTTCTGGTTGCTTTTTTTCTTCATATAAATAGTCGCCTAACAGCAATAATGCGTCAAAGGTTTCTGAGAAACTATAGGAGCGGTAACGGTTGGTAATTATGGTTGGCTACTAGAAATGTTAGCGTCTATTGATTTACAATGTTAAAAAAACTTCCATTGCAGCTTCTGAGACTCCACGGTCTGTAAGTAGTATTCTGTGGAGTTGATCTTCTGGATCTCTATTTGTTAAGTGTTAATAGTGGACGTTTATTTGTTAGAAATTTATATGTAGTTCGCCTACAATCATTTGTAGGTTTTTAATCAGTTAAAAAGTTTGAGAAGCATTGGTTTAGAATATTGAATGGTTGTGTAATTCATGTTCCTGAAAAGCAATTTTAATAGATACATTGTAATAGCGGCTTAATATTTATCTTTCAAAAAAACTCCGATTTATTTGGGTCGTATTTATTTGGGTGCAAATAGTAAGAAATGAATCCTGAATCCATTAAAGCTTAAGATGTACAATTTTATTATATCAATCGATTCGGTTCGACAGCATCTTGCAGTTTTCTTAATCAAAACACACAGGGAATGAATTTTCATCGGGATCAGAATACAGTTGGAATTCATGAGGTATAGAAGTTAACAAATTTTAATTTATAATTAACAATTTGTATTTTCTTCATTCGTAGAAAACCATTAGATTAAATTAGAAATTTTATTCGTATTTGATGCCATTTTGTAATCTTACTTCAGTAGAAAAATCATACATTCTAAATTATATAATAATTTTATTATCAAAATGCATTTTGACTATTATGCGTCTTTCTACTGAGTGTCGTATTATTGTCAGCATTTACACATTAAAAGAACTCTGAGACAAAAATTATAGTTTATTTACTCTGATATTTAAATTTCTCATTTCTGTGAATGAAATTTCATACTGATTCCGAGAGGATGTAGATCTATTTAATTTTTTTAATCTCGTTGTGTCATACTTATATTCATAAATATTCATTTTAAATGCTTTTTTTCCTTTCATTTTACATTGCAAAGCATAATGATTTTATCTTTAACAGTACTTGTCTTCCACGGTTGTATCTATTTTTATTGTTTAGGCCACTGAGGAGTTAATCACACCTTCAGAACATTGCATTTTATGCAGTGCTTTATCAGGTAAGTGTCAGTTAAAGACGTTAAAAAGTAACATTGTGGACCTCAAAGTAGTGTGGTGAAAATATAAGGAAATTTCGGAGAAGAGAGATTGTTAAAATAAATGTTAACACATATATTTTTGTGTGTGCACAGAAAATTTTTGATTCTTTCCCTTATTTTAGGCACATTTGTCTAAAATAAACATTTCTTAAACAATTTGTAAAGAAGTATTACCCTAAAATTTGTTTGTTGTGCTTTCAGCTGAATTCACAAGAGAGCGCCAACCGTCATTATCACATTAAAAGATATTCAACACACAGTGTTCCATAAACACGATGAAAATTTTAAAATGTGCACCATATAGTATTCTATACAGTTAGACTTATGTAGTTTAACCCCTTGGGTACATTAGGACTAACTAGGAGTCAAACTAGGACAAAATGAAACATCCTGTTCATGGCAGGAGTGATTTGTAACAGTTGTAAAAGGACGTTTCTTCCAATGTTTCGGTGAACCTTGCGTGGGATTGTTCCAAAAGGTCTAATAAAATAAATAATAATCATGAAATACATAATACATTTAACGAAAGGATAAAGTTAATGAGAGTGTTTTAATGAAAGAGGATGCTTGAAAAAATAGGATGATGATGACTGTGACGAAAATATCGAAGACAACAGCGAACTAGAAAACGATGGTGATGACAGTTAACTATTACCAAGATTTCAAAATCTCTTATCGAGAAGTTGTAGTAAATGTTCTAGAGAAGAATTGCCAGGGGAATAGATTTGGTACGAAAAAGATAATCTCGCTGATGTAAAACGATTTTGTGTAATACCTGAGATCAATTCAACGTTTCTGCGTAGACTAAGGGATAATCTTAAAATCCTGATCGAAAACTTTGGGATATTATGGAAGAAGTTTATTATTATGTATATCAAATAAATTCTTCTGCCTTTATAGACTATTCCGCACATCAGCAAATTAAATCCTTTCCAAACGCAAGAATTTTTTTCAAATAAATTTGTACTCAAGGAGTTAGAAACATTTCGGATGCTTCGAAATCATTTCAGAAATATTTCAAACACTGTATATACCGACGGTCTAAATTAATTAAGTTTAAAACCCTATCAAGAAATAAATTCTCAGTATATTTGATTGTCATGAGTGTTTTTGCTTTGTTTTAAACATCCACATTTGGAAGCAGAAAATTAGTTAATTTATCATGACTGAAATTATATCTGCTAACATGAATGCAAAATAGTCAAACAGCAAGTACTTAAGAGGAGATAAATTGCGAAATTTTTAATATTAGATAGCCTAGAAAACTTCTATTTTGTTAAAGAAACGTAATTTGTTAGCAAAATCATAATTTTACAGTATAATTCATGAAAAAGAGTTGAATAAAAAATTGCTTATTCGTTCTTATACAAAAAGATAAAATCTGATAGCTTTTAGACTTACAATTGGGTATGACTATTTAGCAACCTACGTTTTCCTAAAGGAAGTTCGTTCTATATTTTAACCAGTCTTTTAATTGTGAAATATCGTGTGTGATATATGTTTTATTTGGTATGTTTTTTTAATCTGATTCTCGCATTCATTGTATTTTCAGCATATCTTTAATGGACTGTATCTACCTCATAGATTTTTTGACTAAATGCGTTCAACAATAAAAAGTAATCAATAAATGATATTGTTTACTGAAATCAATGTGAAAGAGGTTAAAAGTTTTAATGGCAAAAAATACATGTGGTAAAGGTCATGTGGTAGGATAATATAAAATAATAAATAAGCTCTGAAAACAGTAATGGTAACGGCTTTTTCAGGGTATCAAGTAGTAGAAGATGACAAAGAATAGGACTATCATGATGCTTGAGAGGAATAAACCCGATCTTTGCAGAGTTGGCGTCTTTTTGAAACGGGTCAACAATGAGGCCTGAAAAAAAGTGAAGAAACGGTTACTTAAGGTATTAACCACATAATAATTGTAACAAGAAATTAGCTATTCTTTGGAGGGAAATTAATTTTCAACACAAATCATTAACATGATTACTTATTTTTCTTAGGACTATACAATGTCCAACAGCTAAAATTATTCATGCCATGCAAGTATTTCTACGTTTTAGGATATAATTCCATTAGATGCTTATTGTGGCTTATAATATTTCCCAACTGTATGAAATCGATTCCAAATAAAATTTATAATTACTTAAAAATGATATACAAAAACTTCTGTATAATAATATTACTAAGCAAATAAAAAACTAAGAAAGATAAAATATCACGGTTTCTTGCTTAAATTATATACATTTTGTGAAAAAAAGGTTATGTGAGAATATTTAACGTTTTTCATACAATATAATATATATTTACAAGAGTTTTTATGTATTTATTGGAAAATATTACTAAAATACATTTAAAGATAGGAAAAAGTGTCAAAAATGTCCTGAGCTATAAATTAGCTACTATGACTCTCACTAAATATGAGCTGACCTTATAATGTTAATACGCAGGTTGACGCAATAATGACAAACACTATGTAACGTATCTCCCTAATTCAACAAAATGTAGAATTTGCTGGTAATATAATAATTTTTTTAGAGTATAAAAACAGAGAAATTAGGCTCATTTAAAAACAGAACTATAGGAATTTTTTATTGAACTACATTAGCTTCACAAAATCCAAAATTTATACAAGTTATTAGAGGTAAAAATCTACTGGTTCAATCTTGTACACCTTCGTTAATTGTTCACTTTAATCTTCATACAGAAGTTGTCCCTACTAAGTTTTGTGTTACATAATATTTGAATTTCCTCCTTCATAAGTAAACCACTTTTTATTAACTATTATTGTGCATGGATGAGAACGAGATTTGGAGTGACGCTATTTGCTTACAAAAACGTCACCTCCAAATTTCGAACATCATCAGTTCTCATATGCTGAGCATCAACGTCTTGGCTAAAATTTTAAACATTCCATTCTGGTTAAGCAATATTGGATATTTTGTCAAATCTCCCAGCTGAAATGATTTGAGCTTTACAAATTATGCAATTTCGACACTGTCCTGAAACTATATATATATGCTTGTTACCTCTATTTGAATAAATGTTATAATATGTTTAATACTGAGAAGAACAGAAAAAAAAAAAATGAAGATCACAAAATTAGACCCTGCAAATCAACAACAGACTGTTAAATGAATCACAATATAAAATAAAATTAATAAAAGTTCTTTAAATCCTATTAAAATGCAGAATAATTTTAAAAACACCAACAAAATTTGCTAAAATATTTACTCTTTTAGCTCGTTGTAAGATCGCAACCCAAAATTGCAATTTTTATATAATTAAAAGAACTAATTAAAACTTTTATTTCCAAAACATGATTCTAAGAAGTTCAACGAAAAATGTATTTCTAAGTGATATAGTTTTAAAGTGGTAATAATTATTAACAAGTCTACAAATATTTTGTTTGAATTAGTTAAATATATAAGGATATAGAAAAGCGTAATTGCTACAGCAATAATAACTACCGTGTTTCTCCAAAAAATAAAACCCGGCCTTACATTAATTTTTGCTGCAAAATACACTCTAGGGTTTACTCTTATTTTTGATGCACGATAATTAACATTTATTCACGTTCAAGAATCCTTAAAAAATGAATACAGCTGAGAATTCTAATACAGCCATGTCGTCTTCTTCTGGAACATCGTCGTAAAGCTCCAAATCCAATTAACTTTTTGCGACTTCATTTCGTCTAAGACCTTGTGTTGTGGTGCTTTGATAATTGAGGTGCCATTGCAAGGGCAAATGCTTGAATACAAACCCCAGCGAACACTTTGCTCATCTGTCAGCAATCTATTCACAGATGATGTGTTCCAGTTCAGGAAATAATAGTTGATCCTCACAAGTTTCTTGGCATTTCCTTCGTCTACCCATTGACTGATGTTATTGTACTCTAATCGCCCTTTTGGACCATTCTCTTTTATCCCAGAAGTCTTCCACATACAGACTTGTACTCGACGGAATAACTCTTTCTTTTTGCACTCATTTTATCTTAAAATTTATTATTCGTTAAATTTATTATTAGATCAAGTGCTAAATGTCTATTGGTAACGCGAAATATTGAATATTGAAGATTCTAATTTGCCGACTGTCTGTTTCAAATGTGCATGTACTTTCTGTACTTGGTCATTCGGAAATAAGGCGCCCATAAGGCTGACGATCTTGCCTTATATTAAGAGTACGTAGTGAGTATGCTAAGGCCTATTCTTCTTTTGATTAAGTCTTATTTTCGGAGAAACACGGTAACTGTTAGCTGTGAAAGCTACTTATTACCTATCTCGAAAATTGTCTATGGCTATCGATTAACTTTAAGAATATTCAATTGTGACACACGTGTAGCATTGTAACTGTTGTTGTCACTCATTAGACTAAGAGAGACTCTTAAGACTTAGTAAGGGACCTAGCAGCCGTGTGATGTATTTATTTTACAAATCTTACGTTGTAAGGTACGCTTAGATAGGAATAATTTAATTTACTAGTTTATTTATATTTCTTAATCAAATCTCAAGCAAAATACTTTTGAAATTATTTTGTTAAAAATGGATTGGAATGAAAAAAATAACATTAACAATTCCATTAGAACAATAATAGTAATAAAAAAAATTGGACTTAGTTTGAAAATATGAATTTGGTCAAGAGGAGTTAAAGAAATAACATGTTACAAAGAACATTTATTTAATAAGAACGTTTATTTATACATTTAAAAGTTTATTTCAAATTTCACTCCTCGAAGTAAAAAATAAGAAATCTATTAAAATAAAAGATAACCCAAGATTTCAAAAAAGGTTTTATCGACCGATCAATAATTTAATAAAAGAATTGATTTTATGTTGTCGAGTGTTTATTCAACACGATTATTACGTTTATTTTATCTATTAGATAACTAGAAAATTGATTAAAAATTTTCTACAATTTTTTTTGGTCTGTTATAGTTTTCTCTTGCAAATATATATATATATATATATATATATTATATAGTATATAAACCGAAAATAAATTTTAATATATTCACTGAAACATGACAATGATTTATCATAAAATTACATTCATATCTTAAAATTACTAATAACTTCCCATTGATACACATCAGAAAGCTTATAGTACTTTGAATATTTTTTATATAACAGCAAAGTCTCTAAGAAAGTTCTGTAAAATCAGGTTATTTTATTACAAATAATATTACTGCACAGAAATACGTTAAAATTCAATAATTCTTTAAATTGATCAAAATTCAATAGTCCTTTAAATTTGAATAATTGATCTTTCACTGGAATGGAAAAACTCAAAGAGCTTTATTCTATACAGGACATCATACGTAATCATTTTAATATCTAATCTGTTTTAATCTCTCTTATAAACTAAAAAAAAAAAAAAAAAAAAACGAACAAAAAAATTAGGTTCTTTTAAAACTCCTCAGTTTTATTTGTTCAACACGGAATTAGAGTAACTAAAAAAGACGAAAAGAAAACAAAACACAATCTAAATTCTGAAAGAAAGTAAGAAAATATTAACTCAATAAGTTTGATTCTTTTCTGGACATCATTGTAACCATTTTAATCTCCAACCAGTTTTAATCTCTCTCATACAATCTAAAAAAAATATGTTGAAACAGAACAGGCGATGTCTTTTTTTTTTTTTTTTAGTTTGATTTGCTTAACATGGAGCAAGAATAATTGAAAAAGGCAAAAGAAGAAAAATACAATTGAAAATTTGAAAGAGAGAGTCGAAAAATGTTAACTAAATAATTGAATTTCACTCAAATCCATGCAGAATTTTGACAAGTGACAATTTAACTGAAATTACTTATTTTGGGAACGAATGAATAAATTTTTCCTAAGTTGCAACAAGGAAGAGAATTTCGGGATACAGTTCGCCATTTCAATTGTTTCACAGTTTTGTCCAAATGAAACCATCGAAAATCTTATAAATTTTACTTTCGGTCGGTGTCAAAAGACCAGGAAATAACTGCTCTATTTTCCTGTCTAAATCAATTTATAATAGATTTATCTCAAGTAGTGTTCATTATTTTATTGAAAGCCGTATATTTCCACACTCAAGATTTTCGTACTTCACTTTTGCTACTCGGAAATGATCTGAACAGATAAAAAAAAAATCCTTTCGACATTAAACAAGATATAGCCAATTTGTCCTGAACATATAATCAAACCGTCAAAGTTCTCAATTAAATTCTTACCAGTTATTTTATTTTTTTCATTCTAAAAACATATCAGAAAATGTGTTCAACTGAATTACTTAGCTTTGAATTTTAAAAAATCACATTTGGTTCTATTATAGTCTTACCTACATGATTGAATTTCATTGCGCTATTTAATGCTAGCAAAATTTGACAACATTTTAAATTCCCACTAAACATTATTATAGAATAAAATAATTAAAATATATTTCAATAAATATAATATAGCCTCAAACCTGTTTTAGGCGGGAGATAGGAACGGCATAAAATAAATATTTTTTAACTTTTCAAGTAGCTAGAAAATATATTGTTTGCAGTGCAATTAAAAAAAAAAAATTCTTTTATGTAGTAATAGGGGAACGCATAAAAAATAGAAAACCTCACGATGTAGTTAGAAATTGGTTTTCCAAACATGGAAACAATGAATTGACATACCGGAATGTTTTTAAATGTGTTTTTTTTTTTTGTTTTGCTTTTGATTATATCCAAATGTAATTTAAAATTATTCATCGTAGTCAACTACACGGATTTTCTTGTGAAGAACTGGTCCAAAGCCTAATAAAATTCGTGGTATTGTGATGATGGTGGGCCATCTGTTGAATTCTTTTAATTTGCATGTTATTGTGACAACCCTCTGTAGTTTTCTTTTTAAATTACAGGTTTTCCTTAGTTTTTATTCACAATATGCATCTAATGGAAATTTTTATATATACCGCACAGAAAAAACCTCACACAAAAATGTGCATAATAAAGGACAGCATAAAATAGATTTTAGTGCATTGAACATGCATTTTTAAACTACTTCTCACAAATATCAGAGAATACAACTTGATATATTTCTTTCAATTGTATTTTGAATTTTCTGATTATTTTAAATAAATAAATTCATTTGACAGGGTTACATTTTTAAAGAAATAAGTTATAACATGGCAAGTAAAAATCTTCTTTTACAAAAGAAAATTGTTCATTCACAACTACGTTCTCTTATTTACAACAAATGGAATTTTATATAAATATATCCAAATGTCCAATCTATTTAATTCTAAATTCTGTATTCTTACCTCTTCTAATATTTATTTCTTCCTAGTTATGCGTAATAATGCATAAAAGTAATGAACGACATAAAAATGTAGAAAGCGAATAACTGTAACGTACACTCAAACCTGTTTCTATGAGGACCTTTTTTGTCCAGTATAATAAAGAAACATTCCATCAAATGCATATTATGAATGAAAATTAGTTAAACAATGTAATTTAAAACGCAAATTAAAAGAATCCAACAGATATTATATCATCACAATATTAATATTGTGATGATATAATATCAATTTTAATATAGATATAATCAAATTTTATTCAATATTTTTATGAAAGCCTTGACATCTTTTAGACTAATTACAGATATAGACATATACTACTGTGTCCAAAAAGTAAGACCAGTTTTCAATTTAAATTTCCCGGGCATATGATATTTCAATTTTTTTTTTTTTTTTAGGTTGTTGGCACTTGACATTTGTGTGAAATTTTACGTCAAAATATTCATTAGTGCTTGAGTTATGCTTGGTTTTGTGAGATTAAAAACCAGATTCCGGCGATTTTTGAAATGTATCTTCAATAGACTCAAAATGATGTCAACGGAGTGGTCTTTTGAGTTTAGGGAATAGCCAGAAGCAACATGATGCTAAATTAGGTGAATACGGTGGTTGTGGAACGATATGGGTTTCATTTTTGGAGAAAAAGTCACGAAGAATCAATGCAGTGTGAGATGGCGCACTCAGCGTTTTCGGTACCAATCAAGATTTGACGCGTTTGAGGCCCAAAACATCTTTTAAAATAGAATTTTGAAATTCCAACATCAGCAGCAAGGTCTCTAATTGTAAATCGACGGTTTGCAAGCACCCAATCTTTAATTTTTGACGTCGTGCTTCGTCGGTTGAGGTTGTTTGGTCGACCAGAGGGCTCTTCCTCTTCAACGCGTACTCTGCCTTCTTTGAACTGTTTTTACCACTTGTAAACATTTCTTTCCGATATAGGAATGCTCACCGAATGCCTTCTGCAACATTCTATACGTTTCCGCAAACAAAATTGAACGCAAGTTCTTGCTCAGTTAATTCAGACATTTCAAAAATCGCCGGAATCAGTTTTAGAGTCTCACAAAACCAAGCGTAACTCAAACACTAATGAATATTTTGACGTCAAATTTCACACAGATATCAAAAACACTGCTAGCAACTTAAAAAAAAAAAAAATTTGAAATTCCATAAGACCCGGGAATTTTTAATTTAAAATTGATCTTACTTTTTTGACACAATAGCACATATATATAGTGGCTGCAAATAAAAATTTAAAAATTAAAGTGTGATACACGGAACCACACGGGGTTCACTTTGAAAAATTGGCGGAAACTCCAGTTTATAGTTCAGAAAAAACAACACTTCTGGTCTACTCGTCGCAGAACTCTGTCTTAACTCCTCCAAAAACCTCCCTTTAAGAAAATTCATAAAGAGGGGAGGGAAGGGGGTGAGCTTTGACGTAAAATTTCATACAGATCATTTCCCCGGGAAATTTAAATTGAAAACTGATCTTACTTTTTGGACACAGTAGTATAAAGAAAGAGCTTTTTTTTTGCCTTTTAACTTGGAGCTATGAATTGCTCAGCTCCGACAAAGGGACACTTGGCATTTAACAATTCTCTGCACTTGGTTTGGTTGTTTCTATTTCGTATATTGAAAATACAGCCTTCTGTAAATGCTGTTTTTGTATAACGAAGAGCAATATTTAAAAAAAAAAAAGGTCTTTTTATCACACATTGTTAAAAAAATTATTTTATTTTTCGTTTAATACACATGACTGTAGATTACGTTAACTATATTATCTTATGGCTTTATGTAATATTGACACATATTATGACTTATGGTGTGATGTTTTCTTCAATAATTAAAGATTTGTTTATTCTAATTGGAGAAAACAAATGTCGAATAAAATTGCAATGAAGAAGCTGATTAAGGTAATGAAAAGTACAAATTCTATAGAAATTTCACTGATGAAAGTACTTTACGAAAGTACTTTAGTCAAAATATTATTCAAAATATTCGAATGTAATAGAAAGCTGAGATTTCAGTAGTAACCAAGAAGTTACGAAAATGTTATTTGAATCATCTGACAAATGATTGGAAAAGTGGATTATTTATAACTTACAATTAGTAGGTTAAAATAATCCACTTTTCAATCATTTGTCAGATGATTCAAATAACATTTTCGTAATAATAATAAGTCAATAATATAATAATAATAATAAGTCAATAATAGTCCTGTTTGGCTGATCTACACTAGGGAAAGGAATTCTATTAGGATTTAAGTATGAATGAAGAATGAATAAAAAACGAAAATTAGACTTGGAAGAGATTCACTCAATTTCTTCGAATTTCTCCACGTCCGTTTTTCCTTACTTTTCTTCCGACTCGTATTTCCGAATTGACATCCGGGACACTCCTTTCTTCCACATCGAAGACAAAATTGAAATTCGATTTGTCCACGTGAGCATTTCTTGCAAGATGTTTGCATTTCCTTTTAGTTCCTAAACTGATTTGGACGCTAAAATGCATGTTTTGAAATTATGGCATAAAATCGATCTGTCATAGAACCCTTGTTAGCACATTTGAATAGTTTCAATTGAAAACTCTGAAAATTAGATCAAGTTTAGAGAAGAGATTTGGATTTACAAACTAAATTGATAGCATTTTTCTTAAATTGAAAATATATTAATTTATTGAAAACATCTTGGTATTTTAATCTACAGTTAAATTATCACGTATAATTTACAGATATAAATTTTTGAAATGACATTCTCCAAATTTTGCATCTCTTGCCCTATTTGATATTTTGTTGAAAAATGAATAAAAATGGCAGATTGGTGTTAGATTAATGTAATAATTAGTATTAAAACAGGTATACAAAATTGTGTCCTTCATATTTAAAAAATTATTTCGCTTAATTTATTTGCATCTTTGAAAATAAAAAAGGAGCCGCAAATGAAATATTTTTTTATCCTTTTCAATATTAAAAAGGATAGCGACAAAGAAACATTACTTTTTTCTTTTCTGAAAAAACTGAGGATTTTATTCTCTACGTAACACAGAACAATAAATCTAAAAATAACACAAAGTTTTCAAAAGGTTCCTAAATGATTTTTTAAAAATAAGCAATAATGATATCCTAAAATAATTAATTTCATGTCAAAAAGTTAAATTAAATATGTCGTTTGGAAGGTTCAACTCATTTCTCAAATCAGAAAGGCGCAATAATTTATATTTTAAAACTAAATAATTTAAATATTTAAAATCTTATTTTATATGTTTTTAGCTAAAATTGTTATTATAGGATTCAGTAGAAATATTAATTGAGGGTGATTAAAATAACTAAGGGTAATATAAAAATGTAACAATATTAATACCATTTCACTATTCATGTTCCTGTTTATAAGAGAAAAGTAAAGTGTTATGATTTGCGAGAAATGTTTTTTTAAACCAGACAAGATTGGATGCTGCTAATTTCTAAAATAAACTTCTAAATGCTCCATTTCTAAATATTTAAAAGCATTCTTTTAGAAATGTAGGACAATAAATGATTCACTTTGATCACCCAAACGGAAAATGAATGCCTAACTCGGAATAATCGATTGAGACGCGCAGGTGGCAGTCAGTATGCTCTCCTCTCACCCATTTCTATTTTTGTTAAAGA
This sequence comes from Caerostris extrusa, assembly GCA_021605095.1. Taxonomy (NCBI): domain Eukaryota; kingdom Metazoa; phylum Arthropoda; class Arachnida; order Araneae; family Araneidae; genus Caerostris; species Caerostris extrusa. The sequence continues at coordinate 14,655 of BPLR01016576.1, read as the reverse complement.
TTTCAATGAATCAGTTTTTCTTATGAGTGGATTAAACCGATGTTTTTCTTGGTTTACTTTGATTCAATATTTTCCTCCAAATATTCAAGTCAGCAAAAACGATATTAAAGAAGTAGAATGAATTTGAATTTATAACTGGCTTATGGAACGTTTGTTAAATTTTTGTTTTAATGTTCTTTTTTATGCATTTATATATATATATTTATGTACAAAAATTTTAATAAAAAATTTCGACTTCAATGACTTTTTATCACTTAGAGTCTGACCTATTGAGTTTTCATAAACGGTTTATTTTATTATTTTTGGTGCTAGGAATCTCTGTTATAATTTCAAAAATGCATTCGATTTGAATTTCCGTATTTTGAGTTATTTCCTTTATTTTATCTTTTCTAAATATTCATTTACCATTTCTACTGAGTCACTTATTCGCTCTAATTGAACAATTACAGGCGATTGTAATTACGAATAGATTTCGTTTAACCCAGACTTTTATTAGTCCAAGCAAAACGACCCCCACTTTTCAAAATTGACAATTACATGTGATTATTATTACAACAAAATTTCCTCCATGTATTTGTAATGAACTACAAGATGCCACCGAAAATTCCTCTCTTTTAGAAGTGTCACTCTTTATTAATAATGATAAGCAAATGATGTTGTGCTGAATTTTAAAAACAATATTACTATTCCAAAACAACAGAAACCGTTTCCATGTAATTAATTGAATTACAAAAGGTTCACCTGTCGCAGCAAATTGACCTTTCCCAATCGAAGGCTCCTAGCAGGTGGCAAAATGGGTTTGCACCACTTATCAACGCTAATGCTCACTCAATTCTTTTAAAAACGCATCTTTTTTTTTTAATAAGAACGCACCTGTTAAGATAATGAATCATCTGCAACGCGAAAACTATTCACGTAAATCATCCAATTGTGTTCAAAAATAATCCATCCTAGGAAAAATAATCCATCCAAAAATAATCCATCCCGACAACTGATAACCGAAGAGGGAAAACATGGATCTCCCCTCCGCTATGGAGGAAGCCCAAGAGCAGAGGAGGATAGGTTACCATGGCAACCTATCTCTGAGAGCTTTACTCTACGTGCGTAGGCAAAGAAAAGAAGCCCTATTGCTAGGACGTAGTCTCTGAAATGGCTTACTTTGGTAGACGCTTATTATGAAAAGACCATTTAGATTTATTTTTACTTTATTTATTATTATTTTTAGACTATTTAAATTGGCTCATTAGAAATTTTAGATTGATTCATTAGAAATTTTAGATTGACTCATTAGAAATTTTAGATTAGCTCATTAGAAACGATCAGTGGGAGAAGAAAAATGGCCATTTATGCGCAGTAGAGAAGAAAGGAAAGGTGTTAGGGAAGAGAATGTTTTCAGAAAATACTACTTTAAATTACAATTCAAGATTTCCGCTACGATTGTTCCTCCTTTTTAATATTAAAAAGCATACAACTGGAGTGCATTTCACAGGAATTAAATATCAAAATTTCTATTTAATTATAAAGCACAGAAGAAAAACTTTTTATAATCTATTGCTATGAAGCATATAGTAGTAGAATCAATTGAGAAATATTTGGTTTAATAATATATAGAGATGAGTGTTTATGAAATTAAAAATGGAAAAGTTATCTAAAACAAGTTACTCAGCATGTATAATGTCATATTAATAAGAAATATATGTGAATAAATTCCAGAAAATGTAGGAAACTAATGAAAAAAAAAAGTAATGCAACATAAATAAATAATGTTACATATGACTGTGAAACTAATTTTAAAAGAAATTGGAATTTAAAAGGGAAAACTACCAAAAAGATAGATATAATAGAATATTAGCCATGTTGACTATTTAATTTTATATATTAAAAAATAAAAAACCCAGCCATTTCATGTTTGCTTGATATCAGCGAATGCTTTACAAAATCATAATAATAAGACTCGTTATCGGAAATAGAGTAACAAAGATGCATAGATTTTTCTTAATTCATAACAGTATAAAGTCTTAGTCAAAGTTTTCATAACAGTAACCAGCCTAAATGTAAAAAATCTTACGAAAAATGAGTGTAAAGATTTTGCTGCGCTTTAGCTCTCATCATTACAACGTTTAATATATATTGTTAATTAAGACGAGCTATAATTGGAATGGAAGCTCTAATCGCTGGAAATTTTTTAAGGGAAAAATGAAACATTTTATATGACAGAGTAGCAAGTCATATATTTTTCAAAATTAAAGTAAAGAAATTAATTTTAAAAGCTTCCACCTGGTTATTCTTTTCATGATACAAATAATAATAATAAGTATTAATAAAATCCAATTAAATAGCATAACGTTACTAGGAATACTTATATGATATAAATTGATGAAAAACAGGGTAGAAAAGGATAAAATAATTTGATAATGATTTAGAAGATGTATGTTTTATTACATAAAAATTTAAAATTATTTCAATTACAAACTCTGAGCATAATTTTCTGAAGCATAAACGGCTTTTTTGTTAATGAGAGCAATCAGATTACAAACGAAAAATTAATATATACAACAAAATAATAAATCAATGTTTCAAGAGAACTTTGAATCAGAAATCTAATTTATTAATAAAATTAAATAATAAAACATTTCTAGGAATAAAATAAAAGAAAGAAAAAGGGGAATCAAAGTAAAGTTAAGCTTAAAGATAAAGATTCAGTTTCTTTACATTTTAATTCATTCCTTATTATAGAATTTTTGACACGAATAATAGTTGATCATGAAAAGACCATACAATTTATTATTTAAAAAGTTCAGTTATTATTAAAAATAGAAATTAGGAAGATAAATAAGGATATTCAATGTCAAAGATTTGTGATAATGGAATTCACGGAGATAACACCGGGTTTTATTTAAAATAAACTTTTCTAATAATGTTTTATTTAAAAACGAAACTTGATTAAGAATTCAGACTATTTAATTCATCAGTCTTAAAGATATCAGAACACATGAATTCAAAAATTCATAGAAAATTATTGATCTTATGATCTATGGTTTCATCAGTAAAATAGAATTTTCTATCAAGAATGAAACAATTTTCACATGATTATGTGTTTAATCTTTTTAAATTAAGGTAGTTTCATTTAGATTATTTTAAATTACAAACAAACAGAATTCAAAATAAAATATTTTATCAGGAATAATTCATATTAATGTGGTTAAGAAATAAAAATATTTTGCACAGAATGTAGACAATTTGAATTTTAGGAGACCAGCTCAGACTGAAAAAAATTCTATGTGCAATTTTAAACAATTAAAATTTCAAAATGAAACGCCTATATAATCTTTTTCTTGGATTCGTATTTTCAAACTTACCTATAAGGAAACATTCCATTTTTCATTGAAAATGAATTATATAAGATTGTCAGGCTATTATTGTTAGATGTATTAGAAATCATGTCTGACCAAGCATGCAGAATATGAACAGAAATAAAAAAGAATAAATATGAAAAGAATTAATAGATTATTTTCTGTACAGAAATTGATAGGATAAAAAAACCTTAACAAAATTTTAAAAATGTATTGCTTTAAAACAACTTAGCTTTAATAGGTTTTTCATTATGTACATTTTGCTTTATCTAAAATAAATCGGTTTTAAATAGAATTTTATATCAGGAATAAAAAAAAAAATGAAATATCATCCAAATATTACATGTTTAGTCTTTATATATACATGCATTATATGTTTAGACTTCTGAGTTCACTGTTTTGGTATAGATTCGAAGGATCTTTTATTAAATTTAGAACTTATTATACATATATTTTAATTGCTGATTGTGGAAATGCTATGTTTTCGGATTCTGTTTTGAAATTCTTATTAAATATGTTGTATTGGATTCAACTCTGTTAATTGAGGAGGTATTCTTAATCCCTCACAATGGAACATTCAAGGCTTCAATCGAATTTAGAGTCTCTCCGTAGAACGAAATTTTCCACTGATAAATAATAAATTCTAACTCTAGAGAATAACGCCTCCGCCAGCCTGCATAACTAATGGAATTTTCTAAAACCATTAGACGGACATTTGTTCATGTTTCTGGTGGATGAAATTCAAAGTTCAGAACATTAATATTAAATTTCTTAAACCCGACCACCTGGTTGATTGAAGTAATCTGTTTTTGAACATCTTTTATATTCTATTGGCAATTATGCTGTTAGTTTTGCAGCCGATAATCTTTGATTTTCTTTTTAGTTTTCATTCGCTTTATTCCATGAGACAAGTTTGTTGGATAAAATGCTTTTCTAGGATCAATTCTATAACGCTTTATTTGAGACAAGTTTGTTGGATAAAATGCTTTTTCTAGGATCAATTCTATAACGATTTAGAAACCACTTAAACGAATATATTTCTTAAATTATTTAACATTTTCCTAAAAGCAAGTTAATAATTAATTTTAAACGAAATGTGCTATTCTGATCTAGTCATTCAAATTATAAGAATAAATATTAGATAAAAATAAATACATATTCGAAGACTTTGTAATGTGAAAAGCTTTGTACGAAAAATATATCTCATTTATGATAAGAATCTAAATCACACGCAAAAAGCGTCTTATAAGACTTAAAAGCATTTTTTTTTTTTTTCAAAATAGGATAAACTTGATATCTAAAAAAATCTCACTAGGTATTAGAAATAAGTTCCTTCTATGCTGTAATCATTTGAAATTTCCAATATGCAATTTCACTTATACTTATTTTCTCAGAATTGAAACGAGATTCACGCATATGCGAAAATTTTTGTAATACATTGAATTATTCACAAAAAATATTTTGTATTTTTAAAAGATGTGCAATTATCAAGTGAAATATTTTCTCTACAAGTCATTTAATTAAATATTTTTATAATTAATCTTTTGGGTTTTTCTCAACTTTGTGTTTCCCATTCATTCTTCTTTAAGTTAATAGGGAATTAAAATGATTCAATTAATCACCAAAAAAGGCCTTTTTTTCCTCAGACTCAAACTAAAGAAGAAATGAACATTTGCATTTTCGAGCATTCAATCCAAGAGCAGATGAACAAACAATCTGCAGATGATATCAGAAGACATGCATGCGTTGATAAACATGCTGACGTTAAAGAAAACAAAAACAAAATCAGCTCACCGTAATGCAAATGTCCTTCTTATATTTATCTATTCAACTAAAATTTTGTCGTTGCCTTATCAGGCCAATTTGTTACTGAAGCTTTTACACTAAAAACATTCGATTTAAAATTTCAAGAATATATTTACACTCCTTTAAAAGTTAGGTAAAGCTGATTGTATTATTTTGTTTTATGAAATCGCATCGATTAAAAATATTTCATATTTAAGAATTGAGTAAAAGTCTGTATTAAATATTTACTACTTGCAACAGAAAAAGTTGTCAAATAATCAAAGATTTATATAAACAGTGGAAAGAATTACAGTAAATTAAATTTATAATGAATTGCTTATACAACACCTTGCCTTCAGAGTATGTAGATTAAATAAACAATTATATTTTATCTGATTATAAACTATTTAAATTTTATGTCCAATGATGGTTTAAATATTTTGAAATTTTTTTTAAATTACAAATAATAAATGAATTAAATTTTGAAAACCTTTGACACTAAAAATGCAAAACAAATAATATCACTAACTAAATTAAATAGCCAAAAATCAGGAAACACATAATATAATAAAATCAATTTTGCCCTATTTTAAATACATTGCTGGCTAGAATTAACACATTTTAGAGAAAATAAATATATTTCGTTGGCTTAATAATAATTCTATCATCTATGAAAATATAACCCCATAATGTGACTTATATTTTTATCTTAATATAAAAACGGAGCTCTTCTTTTCTAAAAATGAAAAAAATTACTGTCAGCTATTTACTATTCCATTCGTTTTTCAGTAATTGTCCAGAATAAACATTTTCGAAAGCATTATTTTATACCCTAGCATGAAATACTCAGAAATATTGTATTTATATATATTCTGCACTGACGCATTTTAAACGCGAAACGGTTTATTTAAACCTTAAAAACATCTTCCTTGAATCTTTTAAAAACATTTTTTCCTTTCACATTTACTACTTTATCTTCTTGAAGCGATTCAAAGAAATTACTGTGTATTGTACAGCTTGCTGTACAAAGGTATATTTACTTTCAGAATTAACTTTCAAAAAGCCCCCATTTCCCATTAATTTAAATAATTATTAATAAAAAAGTATTTTATATAATGAGGAATTATATGCAAGATGTCATATTTCAATAATGTATATTTTTTCCGTCAAAATAGAGATCCATATTATTTGAATATGCATTTTAAAAAAAAATTAGATCGTCTTACATTAGTCTGCAACGGTTTATATCAAACAGTCAATTAAATTTCTAAAAGAGAAATGCAATTTTTAATGATTAGGAAATTTAAAACGTGCTTCATAATCATTTCATAAGCACTTACGTAATTTTAAAATAATTCTTCTGAATTATAATTATTGAATAAACTTTTCTGATATATAGCATATCACTCAATAAGTCTTCGGTCTGACACATATATGGCAACATTGTTGACAGACCCATATGATTTCTGGATAGTAACATTCTTCAAACGATACATGTCAAAATTTCAAGACATTCTGATAATTAGTTTACAGGTCACAATGGTTTAGTGACCCCAGTTTTGTAATTTTCAAAAAAATGGATAAAAAAATTTCGTGTGTTAATTAAAGATGGTTTTTTAAGGGTAAAAATACTGTTGAAGCCAAACGGGGGCTTGATAAGCGTTATGGAGATTCTGAACCAGAGAAATCAACTACTATTGACTGGTATCTGAATTTAAACGCGGTCGTACAAACACCACTGATGCTGAACGCTCTGGCCGCCCAAAATCGGTACTTGTTCCTGAAAACATAAAAAAATTATACAAAATGGTTTTAAAAGATCTTAATTGAAGTTGCGTGAGATAGCTGGCACCTTAAAGATATCAATAGGTAGTGTGTTTACAACTTTACACGAAAATTTCAGCAAGTATAAGTTGCTCTCGAAGTGGGTGCCGCGTTTGCTCGCACAGGACCGAAAACAACAACGCGTCGATGCATCAGGGCGTTTTTGGAGCTGTTAAAGTAACAAAAAAAAAAGGCGTCCTGCGTCGGTATGTAACAATGGATGAAACATGTATCTACTACTACACACCTGAATTAAAATGTTCGTCACCTGCGTGGACAGCAGCCGGTAAAAGTCGTCCAAAGCGACCAAAAACTCAAAAATTAGCAGGCAAGGTTAAGGCATCCGTATTTTTGAAACACGCATGGTATTTGTTCATCGACTATCTTGAGAAAGATAAAACTATCAATAGCGAATATTACATGGCCTTATCGGATCGATTAAGTGTAGAAATTAAGGAAAAAGTGCTGTTTCACCAAGACAATGCCCGTGTCACAAGTCGATGAAAACTATGGTTAAATTGAATAAATTACGCTTTGAATTGCTTCACCACCCACTGTACTCTCCAGATCTTCCCCCAGCATCAATTGACTTTTTGCAGATATCAAAAAGATGCTCCAGGTAAAGAAATTTGGTTCAAATGAAGAAGTGATTGCCGAAACTGAGGCCTGTTTTAAGAGCAAAGACATATCGTTCTACAAAAAAGACATCGAACAGTTAATGGAGAGTTGGAATGAATGTATACTCTTGAAGGAGAGTATGTTGGCAAATAAAGTCAAATTTTTACAAAAATTTATTTTTCTTAGCTAGACCAAAGACTTATTGAGTGATGTTGTTACAGTAAAAGATAGATTATCCGAACATTAATTACACGATTGCCCTTTTTAAAAGAAGTTTCAATTGAACAGTTACTTATTTTAAAATGAAGATTATATTTTGAAAAAGTTTTGCGTTGCCTCTTTCTCAGGAAATTCATGGAAATAAACATGAAAATAGACCACTAATAGACATTGAATGCATTTACAAGTGAGTAATGCATTCAATGCAATTGCACACAAGTATTTATTTTCATATGTGGATACATATTTCTCTGTAATACCACAGGGGGTACCAGTGCGCCATGGATCACCCTTTCAGTACAACTGGATTAAAAGAAGGTGTTTCATGCACCTTTAACCTGACCATATTTATTACAGAGACGATTAAAAACTTTTGATGGCCACCATAATCGTTAGTGGTCTTTCTTATTATCATTTTCCAACAGGAGTTTCTTTCAAGAAGGAATTTATTTTTATATTTTGTCCAGTCATCTGAATCTTTTAATATCCGGAATGCTTAGTGCTCAACTATACTTTGAACTATTAAAATTACTTGTTGGAATTTATCATTAGACCCCGCTTAATATCGAAATGTTAGCTTTAATAATTAGAGTCAATAATTACCGTATGTTTAATTCAAATGTTTCCTAAAATACCCCATCATCCTATGAAATGAACAATATCTTTATAGAAATATTAACAAATTTGTTCTTACCCATCCACCTTGCTGGATGATCCAATTTCCAAGATCTCTTTCAACACAATTGCCCACCACTTGTACGAGACCCAGTACAAATTCTGGATGGCCCAGCTTCACGCAATCCACTGCCAAAGCCCCGGCCATAGCGTACAATGCAACAATTCGTCCCCATGTCACATGACCTTCACGAAAGAGCTCCACGGCCAGAGCGTGCAACAGATTCTGCACTCCGCCTTCTGATGGCAGAGAATAAAGGCCCACGTTTTCAATGACACTTTGGAAAAGCTCTGGATGGGTCCTTTCCATTTCCAGACCTAGCTCTCGCAGCTCCAGAGCCACTTCAGCCGATGACCAAGGAGTGGACGATGGCAAATGGCTGACGCTCTTCAAGCGCTGGAGTCCCAATTTCTTGTGCAGGAGAGCACAATTTCTTAATTTAGCTCTAGAACAATGTACATGGTTAATAAAATATTGCAGAAAAATCTCTTAGTTTACATTTCCATTACCAACGCGACGCTAATGAGACGTCAACTTTGACGAATCAGATTAGCGATCGAGAATAATTGACAGTGAATCTACTGTTTGAATCTAATCTGAAGTCTCGTTAGAGTCACGTTGTCAATAGAAATGCAATCTTAATTGAGCAGTTTTATACATATTCACGAATTTACTTATCTCTCGAACTATTGGGTTGTTCCACATGAAATGACCTATTTAATATTAGTTTACGTTCTATAAAATATGTGTTTAAGCTAAATAAGAGTGTTAGTGTCATTTTATTGCTAATTCTGGGCTCGGTCTATTGGTATGTTTTGTTCTTATATAAATGCCAAAATTTTGAAAATCTGAGACAATTAGAATCATGGAATCTCTCAAAATACGGATCATTTTTCTGTATGAATATAAACTTAGATATTCTGCTACTCAAGGAACACGAAACATTAATAATGCCTTTAAGAACGGCGCAGCTAATATTTCCACAGTAAGACGATAGTTTGAGAAGCATAAATCAGGAGACATTAACTTAGAAAATGAACCCCGTAAAAACCTGAAAACTCTCTTTGTAATCATGTTCTGATGTTAAACGGTGAAGCTAACCCTGCAATAACCATTAGACAGCTTACTATTAATCTTGAGTAAAAGAACATAGAAACAGTTTCGAGACATCTTGCAGAGCTTAGAAAGGTGAAAAACTTGACAAATGGACAGACTGACTCAAGAGTTGGCATACACGCAGAAATTGTAAAGCTTGCAGATTTGCATCAATGAGTATTTAGCAAAGAAATTGCTCTATTTCGGGTCATGTCATTACTTGTAATGAAAAAGTTAATACTGCATGATAATCGTAAACTCTCAGCAAAGTGACTTGATGCAGAGGAAAAGTTTAAACGCCATACATAAAAGCTTACATTCAAAGAAGAAAATTTTGACGTTTTGGTGGAATCAACAGAGAGTTGTTCATTACAGCTACTTGCAACAGGTCAGACAATTAATGTACAGTATTACTGCTAACAAATTGATATTCTGTATCAGAAATTGTTATAAGAACCAGCGAATCGAATAGGCTTTATTTTATTTCATGATAACGTGGGACATCACGTTTCTCCCTCCAAAAATTAAAAGATCTGTAATTTGAGGTTCTACCTCCTCCACCACATTCACCAGGCTTGTATCCTACTGACTACCAATTGCTTAAACATTTGGAGTCTTTTTAAAGAATAAAGGCATCCGTCACGAAGCTCTCAAAACAGACTTTACTGAATTTATTGATTTTTAATCAAAGGTGTTCTTTCAAACTGACATAAAAATGCTTTGGAACCAATGACAAAAGAGAACTGATGTAGATGGAGCATATTTTGATATGTTCAAAAAAATTCGTATTAATGATCTTTTAAAAACTAAGTACTCCAAAGTTCATTTCATAAAGACAGTCCAATAGTTTGAGTGGAATTAATGATCGATCTATTTAATATTATTTTCATATAAGTTATATCCTTTTAGTAAATATTTACAAATTAATTGTTTAAAAGGGTTGCTTTAATTTTCACTGCTTACATTTAATTTTGAAGCAATGAATTAATAGATGATTACTTTATTGAAGTTACAGAAGAGTTATGTGTAATCAATTACACATAAACTTTTGATAGGAAATGCAAATGCCTCGTTGCTTATAATTCTAACATTAGAGCAATGAATTTAAATTATTGAAGTTATATTATTATTCATTGTTTGGCATATATTTTTTAAAAACAATATTTTTATACCTACCTACTCGGCTCACGGGGTTGCTTTCTTGTTTCCTACGAAATTTAGAAGACAATAAAGTCTTTTTTACGTCAATTTTAAACATTATTCCTGATACATGAGCATTTAAGCCTATGAAAATTAATATGCACTGAAACATTCCTAAACAGGAATATTAAAGCTTATTAAATAAACAAACTTAAAAATATTAAAGTTTGTTTATTTGTCCAGAAAGTTGATTATCAAAATCAGTACGAATATCAGCCTCATATTAAAAGAGTTTATTATTTAGAGACACTTAAATATCAGTCATTGATATTTCAATATAAATTGAAATTTATCTCATTTTAAACAATTAACACTTATTGTCACTTATTTTTCTTTTACTTTTATCAGCCTCATGTAATAAGTAAGATTTTTTGTTAGAAATTTTAGAAACATTTCTTCATCTAAGAGAAGTTATTTAAATGCATCAAATTTTGGGTTGCTTAATATTTTTCTAAACATTTTTTAATTAATTTAATTATAATAAATACTTAAAATTATTCTGATTCTTTGGATATCTTAAGACCCTTTGGAAGAGCCAGTAAAAGTAGTATTTAAAATTACTTTGGATTAGATGAATCTTTTCATCAACGAGATGGTACAAACTATTAAATCTGTTCGATTCAAGCTGAGACGATGATGGATAATGACTTTTTGTAACACAGCGATATAAATTGGATTTAATTAATTGATTGATTTAATATTCAAACCAGACGTTCAATGAAGGGTTCATTGTCAGCGCAGTAAATGAAAAAAATAAGTTCGAATTTTTGAAGATATATGTATGATACATTGCATTTTTAATAATGCTATCTCAGCTTATCGCTAATAGAAAAAGATCCAAAAGTAATTTAAATACATCTACTGTGGTCGACTGATAAAAAAACGAATATTTTACAAAAGATGAAGATCTTATGAATAATCGAACGGCAGCTTAAGCGGGCTTGTTTTTATGAAAATATGTTTTTAAAATTCTGAATCATTTTGAGGAAGCATTTCGTTAAAGTTAATTTTTATTGTGATTTATTAAAAATTCTTAATCTAATAGATCCTTAATCATAAAAATCCAAAGTATTATAGAAAATAATAAATTCCTGAAAAATTTCAATTTCTTAGATCAAATTTGGGAAAATGCCTGGAATCCTTTATATATATTATGTACCGTTGTAAAGAAGTGTTTTAGCTGGATTTATATATTGTAATGAATTAGTTAATCTCGTTATAAAAGTTTTCATTTTAAATTGATTCCAAAATACAATATGGCGTGCAGATGACTAAACGTTTTAACTAATTTAGTGCGGGAAAATTACCAATTAATTTGAAAACTTCCATGTGTTCTTATATAAAGAATTTCTTCTCATCAGTGAACTTTTTTGTTATAGTGCACAATCCAAATAAATGATTATCATTGAGATTTTGTATGCCATTTATCCATGGATCTTTCGCAATGTTTTTTAAAAATTTTTGTAATGAGAGTAGATAGACTTAAATGGCTCTGTTGTTGAAGGCTATTAAGTAATACACAATAAATTAAGGAATACAGTATTTCCAATTTTTAGACACAGAATGGAATTCAAAGTTAGATCTTTTGCCATCATTTTGTAAATCTGATAAATTTACACAAATGACCTCATCAAATATTTTTAATACAGCATTATAAAACCAAACGAGGTAGAAATCATGCGATGGAATTTTCAGGATGTCAAATAAAATAAAACAAAATGAAGATTAATGTATCCGAAAAACATAGACATAAATGAAAATAAATGAAAAAAAAAAATCGTTGAAGAGAGCAACCTAAACTTTCCGAAATGAATTGTAAGATAGGAGCACAAAAGATTTGAGCTGTTGACCTTTGTTTTTATAAATTTAGGGCTATCGCAAGCTTACAAAGTGTAAAAAACTCAGCAGAAGAAAGACAAAGGGAAAAGTGAAGGTTATTGTTTCCATGTGTAGTTTGAAGGCGTTTTGAAACTGGATTGTTTGGATTTTCTTCGAGAAATCGCCTTTTCTAAAATTGCAGGGTTTGAAGTTACAATTAAAACAAAATCAGATATTGTCCAGATGAACTAGCTCTAAATTATGAAAATCAGTGGAAGCATTCTTATTCGCTGGCAGATCATTCAAGTCATTTTATTTATTTTGATCAGGACCACTAACAAAAACTATTCACCTAGTGTACAAAACACCAGAGAAGAGAAAAAAAAAAATGTTTGTGTAATCCAAGAAAAAGTGTATAAATTTTAAAAGCAACGTTATACTTTTTACAGTAGTGGTTCTCAAACCTTTGGGGGGTGGGTCGCATTTAAAATTCTACAAATAAATGTAGGCACATTCTATACACATTTCTGAGAAATAAGCATACCCTACTAACACCTCACAGTTTTATATCCAGATGGTCAACTCTACAGACTACTCATAGACGGTGGAGTTTCAGAGGATGAAACGGAAAATTTTTTTAACATTGAAAATCATATAGACACTAGAGCTACCAGTAGACACCCGTGGCAAAACCGCTCCTAGTTTCTAGAAAAATGTTTGACACATTAATGCTAAGCTTAACGACTTTTTATGTGAAGAAAGAAGGGGGAGGAAGCAGCCAGAAATGTTAGTTGTTTGCAATGAAAGCTGCCTTTGATTGGAAAAAACTGACAAAAAAAAAGAATAACTATCTTCTGGGCAAGCCAGTTTACCACGGCAGATTCTTTTTTGAGAACTGCTGCTTTGTAAACAAAAAGTAAAAAAAAATGTTAGAAAGTAAAATTTATATAAAAAATAGTTATATCTGACGGCAAAACTTACGCAAATGTAATTTTTAAGTAGGCAGCTATCAAAATGCGGTTATTGTGATCAGTACAATGTACACACAATTCAATAGAAAAGTAATTCGCACGCAAATATCCGAACAAGCCATCACAGATGACGCGGAGGCACGCCGCCGTGAGTCAGCTCGCGCAGACCGCAATAAAAAAGAAGGTTAAAAGAAACTATTAAAGGCATTTCCCTGCAAGTTCAAATGAATTCGTGCATGCAATATAGAAAGCTGCTTGAATGATCTGAAAGGTTGAGGAAGGTTTCGAATGTATAGAATATCGAGTTTAGGATGGTCTATTCTTCCCGCCTGGCCACCAACGCCTTGGTGTGAATGCAGCTTTAGCCCAATGACAATTGCTTATTGGCGAAAACTAAAATAAGTCAGACAAAGACTGGGCATCGTATCGAGGGAGTCATTTATCCTTTACAGATGAGAGTGTCAAAAAGCGATTCTCAACGGAAGAGGATGATATCGAAAAAAAGGTATGGTTGCATCCCAATCCCATCTGAAAAGCTCCCTGGCATTCCGATATCTGGGTCCTCAAGTGATTTGCTGAGCATCCACCTTGAAGGACGTGCTGTAACCATTATTGTCATCCCTCCCTTGTATGCTCGAAGTGATGCATAAAAATAGATTTCAATAAAAACGATCACCCCTTTTTTGCTGATTCCAATTGTCAATGAAGATATAAATAGTTTGATGAAACATATGCATAAAATTGCATGGAAGTCCTTTCTATCTGCAAAGAATACATAAAGTAGCTGGTGGCACAGAACCAAAGAACCACAGAAGATAAAGAAAAGTATGAAATGTAGGTAAAGTATTACAAGAATTGGTATACTGATATACTGTATCATATATAAATTAATGATGGTCTTATGGAAAGGTTGTATGTCTGCCAAAATCTATGAGAAAAATATTTGGTTGTTATTGTTAGATACCATGATTTTTCTCAACGTCTTGGAGTAAGAGTAACAAGCTAATAACAAACAATAACTCGACAATATATGCAGTAACCTATGCTGACGATGGATGTGCTTTACGAAGGCGCATGAGTCGTATTCATCTCGTCG